>JAHBCN010008220.1:0-39793 GCA_019359885.1 Listronotus oregonensis
ATACATCCCCCAACAGCTTCTAAAAACCTTGCATTACTCATTTGAGAAACTACTCCCCTTGAGGCTTTAACCTCTTTTATAGATATTTTGACAGCTTTTGTTTGAAAGAATTATCCATATCATTACTCCTTATGCAGTGCCCAATCAGTCAAAACAAACTTCCACTTTCACGTATTCTTTTACCTCCGTCTGAAGAAGCCCCGAATTATCCACTTTATTGCACCATTACAATTAATTTTGACATTTTCCTCTTAATGTAATTTCCCTTTAGATATCCACGGTATGTTGGGATTTAAGTAGTAAATGTATTAAAAAAAAACTGCTGATATTAATTATTATGTACTTAATAAATACCTACCATACATTGTTGTTCATCATCCCTTAGCACCCTACCAAGTTTCAGTGTTAATTTCTCACCATCCTTTACTGATCGTAAAGTGTCCGCCAATCTCGACCATTCGTCGTCTGATGATATTGGATGATGTTTAAATACTTTAAAATACTCTGAAGGCACCCTTAATACTAATTCTAACTGTTTCTTTAAATATTCTAAGCTCATTCTTTTGTCTGCTAATACCTAAAATAAAAATGTAATAATTTAAAAATATAGAATAGTTAAATTAACAGTGTATTCTAATTGAGGATAACAATTTTTAAAGACTACTAAAAACTTCTTGGAACAAATTAAGAACGTTCTAACAATTTCTAATCATTTTTTTTTATTGTCAGTCTTTTTGTGTTGCCGCGACATAAGGCGGAAAAAGTCATCCCCTCGCCTTGTATCTTGTGTTGCTAAGTCCACCATTTGTGCAATTCGAAATAGGAAAGACAATAGTCTGAAGAGAATCAGCAACACCTTCAGAGGACCAGGAAAAATTAAAACTGTAAGTTTATTAAAATGCCCTAAAATGGGAAAGGCTCTATACAAATGGTTTTAAAGCAAAGATAAAAACATATTTCTGCCACTGCCAAGAGTTTATATAATGAACACAAAGAAACTCCATCTTTTAATGCAAGTTGCGGATGGTTGCAGAGATACAAAAAACGTTTTGGAATTCGATATTTAAAAAAATCCGGAGAAGAACTGTCATTTGCAACTGAGTTAGTCAATCCATTCAAACAAACATTGACTCAAAGAATAAATGAAGTTCATTTATTCTATAGCTATCAAAGCAGCAAATTTATAATGCGGATGAATCTTCTTTATACTGGAAACTCTCTCCTGAAAAAACATATGTAGGTCCTGAGAAAAAAGAGCACCAGGAAGAAAAACAGAAAAGCAAAGGGTTACCTTCCTTGCTTGTGAGGTGATCATAAGGCGAAGCCACTAGTCATTGAAAAGCTAAAAATACACAAGCGTTTCGCAATTTTATTTGCCCACTTCATTATAGAAATTCCAAATCGGCTTGGATGACAGAATTCATTTTAAAGGAATGGTTGTACAAGATGTAAGTTAAGAGTTTTATCAATGCTTGTTTTCGGTTTTTAAGTTTAAATTGTTTTAGGTTCAAGAATTCCTAACTAACCAACACCTTCCCGTCAAAATAGTACTTTTGTTGGATAAGCAACCCACCGGCAGAAGAGTTAAAAAGTGCTAATAGTTTAATTTTTGCGATTTACATGCCACCTAATGTAACCCGTTAATACAGCCCATGGATTCACAATGTAATAAGTTTGACAAAGTTGTTTTATCGGAGAAAAGTGTTGTGACGCATCATAAGTGACAATATAGACAGTACTGGAACAGCATTAAAAATATTTCTTTGAAAGATGCTGTTGTCAACCCAGCCCATGGAAATCTTTGAAAACAGATGTTATTAAAAAAGGTTGGTATAACATACTTTCACCTTTAGATCGAGGCGATGATAAAGATGACATACCTTTGTATGTTTTAAGGTTAGATTAGATTAGATTAGATTATTTGAGCGGAGATGGCGAAAAATGACCTCCACCACTGCAACCTTACCAGATTTATTATGGTTTCTCCTATCGTTCTTTAGAGTACCCTGTCCAAGCCCGTCTTCTTAACTAGACTCCAGAGTCTCGACACTGGCCACTCCATATAACTTGCCGGTTTTGGCTTCTCCTCCCCAAGCCTAGTAAACCTAAGCCTGCATAGTGCTTCGTAATGGCACCACACATGTAAGGCTGTTTCTTCAGCCTCCTGGCAGAACCTACACAGGCTATCCTCCACCAGGTTTATTCTTTCCAGGTGCTTGTTGAGTTTACAATGTCCTGTTAGTTGACCTACCGTTATCCTTACGACCTTACGGCTGTGGCTCAGTAGGTCCGATGTAAACTTGGCCGAGCGGGTCTTAATGAACTGCTTTGCCTGTCGTTGTCCCGGTGTTTGTACCCACCAGCTTTGAAACTGTCTGTCTACCCAATTCTTAATAGATGCTTTGAAGAGACCTGCCGAGATACCGCAGAATGGCTCGGGCCTATCATTTCGCGGCTGATCCTCTTTCAGTCGTCGGCCTCTTCGTTGCCTGGATGGCCCTCGTGGCCCGGTACCCAGGCTACCGTAAGTTTGTTTGCCAAGCCGACTTCTTCCAGGGCCTGTATACAGTCCCCGACTAGTTTGGAATTAACTTTTGGGGAACTGATGGCCTTCAGGGCCGCTTGGCTATCTGAGTAAATGACGATATTTTTTCCTTTACTCCCTTTTTCTTTAATCCTCACGGCGCAATGCACTATTGCTGCGATTTCCGCTTGGAAAACCGTGGCGTGCTGACCGAGACTTTCTCTAGGCTTATCTCCATCGATGCCAGCTCCTACACCCTTGTTGGTCTTGGAGCCGTCTGTATACCAGATATGATCGGCTTTGATTGGAGGGCCTGCCTTCCAGTCCTACGAAAGTGTCTATTGAAGATGAAACGAGGGGTTATCCTGTCTGAGGGCATCTCAGACAATGAGCTGACCTCTTGGTCCTCCTCTATTTCCCATCTTGGAGTCCTTCGGTGTTCTATAATTGGACTTTGACCTCCTTTGAGCCTATAGAGTACCGCCTTTACTTGCCCCTGTATGTAGATGTGAAGTGGCGGCAGGTTTAGCAGCACTTCTAGGGCTGCGGTTGGAGTTGTTCTCATAGCTCCCGTGATGCATACGCATGCTAGCCTTTGCACATTTTGAAGTTGTCTGATTGCTACGGTCTGTGAGACCCTTGCCCCCCAGGCAACTGAACCATAGGTTATCATGGGTCTTATTACCATTTTATACAACCACATGTTCATCTTTGGGTTAAGTCCCAGCTTTTTCCACAAAGTCTGCGACATCTCCCGAGGGCAATTTTTGCCTTCTGAACAAGTTTGTTGAGGTGTGGTCCCCAGTTCATCTTTTGGTCAAAAGTGACTCCTAGATACTTAACCTCTTTTGAGAAGGGGATTTCCACTCCATTGAGCTTTGGACATCTGAGTGTCCTTAGTGCTCTTTTCTTTGTGAAGGGAACAATAACGGTCTTTTGTGGATTAACCGACAGACCTTCCTCCCTGCACCATTCGTCTACGATGTTCAGTGCGTTTTGCGTTCTTTCTGAAACAAAGTCTAAGTGCTTACCTCTAACTACGATGGCTATGTCGTCTGCGTAGCCGAGGCAGTGAAACCTCTCTTTGGCCATTTTTGCCAGAAGGTCGTCTACTAGGATCGCCCAGTATAATGGTGATAGAACGCCTCCTTGTGGGCAGCCCCTCCCCACCTCAGCTTCTATGGTGTCCTCGCCCAAGGTGGATCTAATGACCCTGTTTCTTAGGCTGGCCTCCATCCAGTAGCATATGGTGTGCGGGATGTTCCTTCGTTTAAGAGCCTTCATTAACGATCCTGTTGGAACGTTGTTGAACGCTCCCTCTATGTCTAGAAATGTGCCAAGCGCTATCTCTTTGTCATCGATTGACTTTGTCAGGAGTCTGCTCAGATCGTCCAGAGCGGAGTCCGCAGACTTTCCTGATTGATAGGCATACCTACTGGCGGTCACTTAAAGGGTATAGTGATAGTATGTTATCCCTTATGTATCTATCCACAATTTTTTCCAATGTTTTGAGCAGGAACGAGGATAGACTTATAGGTCTATATGACTTAGGCGTTTGGTCTGAAATTCTGCCTATCTTTGGCAGGTAAGACTACTGTAGCCTTTTGCCATATTTTTGGTATGTAGCCCCAGGCAATGCATGCTCTGAAAATTTTGCAGAGATGCGGCAGTAATATGGCCATGCCTTTTTGGAGCAGTACCGGGTAGATTTCATCCGGGCCTGGCGACTTGTAGGGGTGGAACTCGCCTATGGCCCATTTGATTTTTTCATATGTTACCACTTCCTTTGCCTTATCCCAGTCTTCCTTTAGGGGTCTTCTGGGATTGCGGGCTTTTTTTTCTTAGCCGAGGTTGATCAATTATGGTTGATCCTGGAAAGTGGGTGTTAATCAATAGCCCTAGGGTTTCCTTGTTAGTGCTTGAAGGCCCCGTCCGTTCTTTTAGGGGGCCGGGAGCACTCGCAGTACCTTCTCTTGCGAGGACTCTGTGGATCCTGGCGCATTCCGGGGTTTCTGTGATTTGTTCACAGAATTGTTCCCAGGAATGTTTTAAGGTTACGAATTCGCAATAAAGAGATGGTCGTTGCGAGATCAGAGGTGCAGATTTATTATATCACATAAATCCTATGTCGAAATTGAAGGCATTGATATTGATAAGTGGTATGAGGATGACGTTCCAAATATGGATGAAACTAAAATTTTGATTGAAAGTGATGAAGACAGTGATGTACGGCAAGATACTGGTTTAGTAAATAATAATCTATGGGTAACTACAAGTAATCCACTGAAATCATTAAATGACGTGATTCATTGGACGGAAGAAAATCAAAATAAAGTAGACCATTTAAGCCTGCTCGTTTTATACAACTTAAGACATGTAATGGTTCAAATGGGGTTGACCAAACAACATAAACAAACAAAAATAACATTTTTTGATCCGGTACCGCAGTCACTTCTGCGGGGGCTGAGCACCTGCCGGACGCGTCTCCAGGTGGCGGATAGGAGACGGCCAGGTCTTCTCTGGAGGACTTGGTTAATGACGGGCATAAGTAGGGTGCAGGGAATAAAACCCCTCAAAGCCTTTGCGAAACTCGTCATCGCGGACCAACTCCCCAAGCCAAGGTGAAACAGCATAAGCCGAGGGCTGCATGATTGAGGGGAGCTCAATCGTTATTATGCGAACTCTGGGAACCGGCGAAACCCAGTTTAAATTTAGCCTTCTCTGGCATGGGGGCTCTGCCAGGAAGTGACGGGTTACTTCCCTAGCTACTCGTGGGACAGACATGGATAAAGAAAAGGAAAAAAAAGATGACAACAAATCTGAGGATGGACGGAAACGCTCACCTCAAACAACCAAGCACCGCCGCGGTAAACGCATCTGCGGTGCTGAAGCAAAAAGAAGGAGGAAGGTGCGTGTAGAATGGGAAAAGGCTGCTCCAGCAGCCGCCGGTTCATCACAACCTTCCACTTTAAAACTAATGTCTAAGGGCAGCGACGCTGATTCCTCCTCCAAAAAAGGCACGGAACGCGTCACACCAACAGAAAAAAAGACATCGTTCGGGTTCGTCCACGGAGGTAACTCCTATAAGGGACCAAAAAGGCAGCGACAAGAAGTCGCACCTTCCCGACCTAAAAGCAGCTACATGAGGGGGCTACCAGCCACCTCAGGGTAGCTATCATAACAAAGACAACCCTTATGGCAAAATCACCGCCGATAAAGAACCGGTTGTCAAAAAATGCATGGGAGAGCTGGACAAAAACATCATGTCCGCCTCATCTAGCAAAACCAAACCTCCACATTTCGCTCGTGGACCTACTCGGGGGAGATTATCAGAGTCGTTTGTGATGATGATATATCCCAAACGTGGCTGAAGCACACCGTTGCCAGCCTAGTACCATGGAGTAATGCTTCACTTACGGTCGTGGGAACAAATCAACTCCCTAAGCTCACCAAGACTTCTCTCTGGGTACCAGGAGAATCTGCTGGGGACAATGCAACTCGACTTGAAGGTCAGAATCCAGACCTCAAAGTAGCTAAATGGTGTGTCTTTCACCATGAGGCAAAGACGGCCCCAGAAGGACACCTCTTCGTCTTCGGCATAGGAGACGAGGACATAAGGCTACTCAAGAATAGGTCAATGAGGTTGAGCTACGCGTTCACCTCTTAACTTTGAGAGCCAGAATGGAGGCGGCGGGGGACTGCTGGTGGCGTCGAGACCTCTGCAGCAGTGCAGGTCGGCGATGCCACCACTGCCGCCACTGCTGCCACTCCCGCCCCAACGACCGCTGAGGAGATGGTGGTCGACGACGAACCTCAGGGGACTGATGTCGAGCCGCAATCTGTGGCGTACGATAGCGGTTCTGAGACACCAACCCAAGGTGACTCAGACTGTGGGTCGAGCACATCGGCCTCCAGTGACAAGACGCTCACTCCAACTGAGCAAAACTAAAGAACTGCTACCTACACCCTCATGGCTAACAAGGCAGCAGTTACTAAACAGGTAAGATTTATACAGTGTAACTTGCAGCACAGCAGGGCAGCAACGGCAACATTGTGCCAACGCCTTGATGGGCTGCAGGATACAGTAGCACTGATCCAGGAACCCTGGAGAAATCAAACCAAGATATTAGGCTTAGGCAAACTAATGGGTAAAATTTTTAGCTTTCCAAGCAATAGTCAACCTAGGACAGCCATTTACATCCCTAGGTCATTTCGAGGTCATCCGCTTATACATCTTTCCACCTCAGACGTCACTGCAATCAGGATGGAATATGTTACGAATGGCCAAAAGAAAACCATTGTCCTGGCTTCAGTATACCTCCCCTCAGATGCAGTCACACCACCACCTGGGAAAGAAATGGAGGATCTGGTAGAATACTGCCAACAAACAAACAAAGTTTGGAGCTTGTTATGGGCTGTGACTCTAACTCACACCATATCAGCTGGGGCAGTAAGGACATAAACACTAGAGGTAAGTCACTTTACGACTTTATCATAACACATAATCTAAGTATTATAAATCAAGGCACCAGCACTTTTGTGAACTCGCGCTGTCAAACTAAATTGATATCACTTTTAGCACCACTAGTATATCTAACTTAATACAAAACTGGCAGGTATCTGACGAAGCTTAAATGTCAGACCACCGCTGGTTAACGTATAAATAAACTTTTCTGTAACAACATCTACACTAATCCGGGATCCTCGAAAAACAGATAAGGTACGATACCATGAGCTGTTGGTAGAGGAACTGCGGTATGTAGAAACTAAAACACCCAAAACACACAACGATTTGGAAATGTACTCCAATACAATCCGAAACGCAATGCTAAAGGCCTATAAAGGCGCCTGTCCCATGAGGTTGGTCAAAACGATGGTACAGCCTGCCCTTGGTGGTGCCAAGAACTAGATCACCTCAAAAGAAAGCCAGGAAAGCTTTTAACAAGGCTAAAACAACCAAACTCGATGAGGACTGGGAACTGTACAGATCCCTCCTCAAAGAATACAAAAAAGTCATAAGACAAAATCAAGAGCGGCCTGGACATCCTACTGTGAGGAAATTGAAAATTTTTCTGATGCAGCTAGGCTCCAAAAAGCTCTTAATAAAGATCCATATCAATGTATAGGAAAATTGAAAAACGAGGATGGTTCCTACACAACCAACCTTGAAGAAAGCATCAACTGTCTGGTTGCAACACACTTTCAGGTTCCACCACTATAAAATCGGCAGATACAGAACATGTGGACGTGGATGTAGAGGTGACACCCACAAACGAAGACTGGCAAATTGCCTCAAAAATCATTGATGAGGACAAGGCCCGTTGGGCCATCACTGGCCTCCCCTTCAAATCACCGGGACCGGACGGCGTATATCCAGCCCTACTTCAGTGGGGAATGGAGGTGCTACTTCCGCACCTGGTGGGTGTCTTCAGGTCATCACTGGCCCTAAGATACATCCGAAGGCCTGGAGAGAAGTCGAGTTGTCTTCATACCAAAACCAGGGAAGGCTGACTACAGTATCCCTAAATCATTTAGACCAATCAGCCTTACATCATTTCCCATGAAAACCATGGAGCGGCTATGCGAAAGATATATCAGAGATGTAGTGATTATCAATAAACCCTTACACTCAAACCAACATGCATACACTACAGGCAGATCAACGGAGACAGCACTATACCCGTCTCAAATAAAATCGAAAGATCAATGGACTACAAGGAGTCCGCCTTAGGTGTATTCGAGACATACGGGGGCGTTTGACAAAACGACCTTTACCAAAATATCAGACGCACTTGCTGACTATCATACCCCACCAACAGTAAATGGATGGATAATGAATATGCTCTCTAAACGAGTAATAGAAATAAAGGCTGACGATGTTAAGGTCAGGAGCAAGGTAACAAAAGGCTGTCCGCAGGGAGGAGTACTCTCACCCTTACTATGGAACATGGTTCTAGACAGCCTCTTGCGACGCCTTAACAACGAAAACCTATACACGATAGCATACGCGGATGACATGGTCATTTTGCTAACAGGCAAATTCCTGAATGTAATCTGCGATAGAATGCAACATGCCCTTAAAAAGTTAGAACAGTGGTGCGTTGAATACGCTCTATCTGTAAATCCCAAGAAAACAGAAATGGTTCTGTTTACAAAGAAAAAGAAACTAGGGAACCTCAGAGCACCCGTTCTTTTCAATACAGAACTGAGCTTCCCAACAGAGGTCAAATACCTTGGTATTACCTTTGACAGTAAGCTAACGTGGAATTCTCACTTGGAGAACAGAATAAAGAAAGCATATATTGCTTTTGATCAATGCCGCAGAACCATAGGAAAGACTTGGGGATTCTCTCCCAAAGTAGCCCATTGGATCTACACGGCCATAATAAGACCCATGGTAACTTACGGTCCCATAGTGTGGTGGTCCAAAACAGAACAGATTACGGCAAAATATAAGCTAGATCAAATTCAAAGAATAGCATGTTTAAACATCACAGGTGCTATAAGGATTACACCGACTAGAGCTATGGAGGTGATATTGAATCTCACCCCTTGATATATTTGTAAGGGAAGCGGCTCTGATGACTCTAACACGCCTTCGCATGGTCGAGTCTAGATACTAATGTAGGCACTGGTTCAACTGGACAACGCGACGCTTGTGGAGTAATGGAACTTCCAATTCTACAGGCAAGAGCGGACTCAGTTGCAGCAAGGTTTGTTTTCAATAAACCCTACACAATTAACATAAGAGGAACAATACCAATAAAAGGCGAGTCTAAAGGAACCATTAGCCTGTACACTGACGGCTCTAAGACCAAGGTGGGCGCAGGCTGTGCATATACTCACCAACCATAAACCTGAAAATCGGATGGACAATGGGCGCCGAACCCAGCGTGCTTCAATCGAACTGACAGCCATAACCATAGCGGCTTACGAAATTAAAAGCCGCAACATCGCCAACCATACGATCTGTATTTATACAGACAGTAGGCAAGCATTACTAGCTCAGAAAAGACCACGAATTACTTCGGGACTAGTACTAGAATGTCATCAAGCCCTGACTAACATCTCTCTAAATAATGTGGTCAACCTAGCCTGGATCAAGGGACATGACATATCTAAAGGTAATCATACCGCTGACTCGCTGGCCAGGGCGGCTGCGGGACGGAAACTAGTTGGTCCCGTCCCCACCACTGGACTGACAACAGCAGCGATTAAAGAAGTCATTAAAGAATACTCCCATCGACTGTTTAAAGGGAAATGGGATGATACTACAAACTGCAATTTTGCAAAAATAATGTTAAGCTATCCAGACGAGTCAATAGCGAAAAAAACCTTATGATGTCCAGAAGGAACCTCCGAACACTAACGGGCGTTCTAACTGGCCACTGCGGGCTACGAGGACACCTATTTAAAATGGGTCTAACGAACACGGGATTATGTAGAGGCTGTGAACAGGAGGATGAGACCGTGGAACACATTCTTTGCGATTGTCCCGCCCTCACATTCGAACGGAACTCCATGCTGGGCACGAATTGGCCATTACTGGCCGAAATTAGGGAGATTCCACATAAAGATGTCGTCAACTATTTTAAATCAATAGGTTGGACGACGCAGTGAATCTCCCGCCTGTACAAGAGGAAGCACAAAGGACCTACTGAGGTCTAGGTGCAGTGGTATATTACCACCCTCTGAACATTCAGATCAGAGATCAGAACATTTTTTGAAAAAAAACTTTAAACTGATGTTGAGAGTGTTAAAAAACATGATTTTTTTTGTAAATAGAGTCTATAAAATTCTATTTATTTAAAGAAAAAATGTTGTTTTATTAAAATTTCGCAACAGTGAACAAATAAAAATAGTGAACTGGGTGTGCAATAATTAGTTCACTATATTGAGAGTGTACTGTAGTTATAAAAATTTTATGTTCCTTGCGAGATTTAATCTTGAAAGTTTAAGGACACTAAAATACACATAAAAAACATAAACTTATGTTTATTGTTTTATTAACGAGTTAAAATTAATTATTGTTAAATTTATTATTTTGGGGCCATTCAGAAACCACGTCACGCTGAATTTCACCATTTTTGACACCCCCCTTCGATTTAATAATAAAATAAATTTTAAAATTAAAAAAAAAAATTAATAGTTTGATAACAAACTTTTAATAAAGCAATACTTATATAGTTTGTACACACTTAATACAAATGACAAAATTAAGAAAAAATTGTTTTATAAACTGCAAACGTCACGTTTCTTAAACCCCTCCTTCCCCTCTTGTCACACTACGCGATACGCCCCCCTTTTATGCGAACGTTTTTATAAACGGCCCCTTTTTTAATGTTATTATATTCTGTGTAATAATCTATATAGTTGGTTGGGAATTTAACAAACAAAGAAAAAACATCAACGAGCTAACACGTGCGACCAAATCCACCTATAATAAAATTTTGCTTTGGTGTTATAGTACTCTAAGCAATAAGTTGAAAATAGTGCAAAATAGAGATACTGCTCATATAAATACGTGCGATAGCACATAAAAAATTGCAAAAGTTATAAACAATTAAAGATGAAAAAAAGGTATTTCGTTTTTCGCCGATATCTCATAAACTATTAATATTTAAGAAATTAAAAAAAACCTTAAAGAGGAGAAAATTTCCAAAAAAAAAAACTCCCAACTCCCGGAACTCTATAAATTGGGGATTTAAAGGTAGTTTGGAAATGAAATGAAAAAATTCCAGTTCTATGTTTAAAATAAATTCAATGTAGGATTTAATTGAATTTATAACTCACCTTACAAAAACGGTTGGAAGAATCAACAGTATTGGAGCCGCTAATTGCTGACGTACTTGTTACCTAAAAAAATAAAGTATTATTTTAGTAGAGATCAAACGCTGTTAGAACAACACCGATACGTCACGGTTTTATATCAGTTTGCCATATGAGACCGTGACGTATCGGTGTTGTTCTTACAGCGTTCGATCTCTACCAATAATCGGACTCAATTAATAGATTATTTCTTGTGGCATTATATTATAACTTTAAAATAAATCTTTCTTAAATGAAATAAAAAAAAATCTAAATAATTTTAATTTCAATCATATTTTGCATTTTATACATGGCGTTCAAAAAATGCATAGCCAAATTTCAGAAGACGATTTCTTATTAAAAAATATTTGAAAAAGTTTCTATAAATATGGGTCCGAAAATGCATGGTTTCTAAGATACAGGGTGATAAACTTTAAAAAAAAATGTTTTTTTGTAATAATCTTAAATACCACATAGTCAATATTTTTGAAATTTGCCAGTGTTATTTCTTTTAATAAGGGCCAAATTTACACCTAATTAATTTAAAATAATAAGTCCAGTAGCGACTCAGGGGACACCTCGAAAATTATTGTGAAAAAAATATACGCCACTGACTTTTTGCAATTTTTATATTTATTTTAGATTAAGCAACTAAAAATACAACTTTTTTATCTCCTGATATTCTTTCCTGTCTTGCTTCGTTTTCAAGAAAAAAACTTAAGCAATTCATGGCAAGTCTAGAAAATAATTTTCTATTTTTATATAATTTCATAAAAATAATTATTTTATTGGTACTTAAAAACCAGGGTTCGAGGATAAATATCAATGGATATATGGATATCAATGGATATATCCGATATATATCAAATGATTTTTTATGATATATATCAATACAAAAATGGTTTTAAAATTTTATGTTATTAGGTCATTTTTAGCGTTTGTTACTGTATTTCTACTTTCCAAATGTAGAGGGCGTTGGAGTAGAGTTAAAATATACTTTCCAATAGTAAGTTTTAATCCATAAATGGCAACACTTCTGCCGCCATAAATAACGTCAGACGTGTCAGAAAAATTTCGTTACGAAAGAGTAAGTTTTTTGTGTTTATTCCATTATTTTTTACAAAGAAAGTAATTGACAAAGTTCAGAAACGATTTTACTTCATTATTGAGTATTTAAGAAGCATTAAATAACTTTTGTTTTTATAGAATATAACTGTTTATTAAGAAAATGGATATATATCAAGCATTTAATATATCTGATATATATCATAAATATCCGATATTTTGATATTTATAATAAATATCGGATATTTTCGAACCCTATTAAAAACAAACCAATTTTATAAAGAATTAAATCATTTTTTTTATATATCTTTTTATGTTTCTTGTTACTACTATTGCAAGAGCAGACTAGCTCTTCATAGTAATATAGAAAAAATATACAGTATGTCCGCGGATGCGGTTAACAAGAGAACAAATGAACCAAAAATTGAAAGATACAAAAAAAGTCTTCTGCTTGTCGAAAAAATATGAACTACAATGAGAAAATAGATTTTTTATCATGCAGGGCGTCTCAAAAATGCAAAAACCTAGGCTTGCTCCAAATTTACTTCTTAACCTAACTCCAAACTTACAGAAGAAAATTTAAATTTAGGAAAAATTTAAAAAATCAACATTTTTGCAGGTACGCATTTTACTACTTTTACTTGAATAATACTTTTGCATTACTAAACATTGATAAAAATAAATATACAATAGAAAAATGTAAAATGTAAATGTAAAATGCGTACTTGCGAAAATCTTGAATTTTTTTTTTTTTTCGTAAATTTAAATTTTCTTCAGTAAGTTTGGAATCAAGATTAGAAAAAAATTTGGAGCAAGTTTTGTATTTATCATTTTACGTTTAAAAGCCAAAAAACGACTGTTTGCTCTTGTTTTATTTTATGTTTTTGCATTTTTGAGACGCCCTGTATGATGACAATCTATTTTCTCATATTTTTTTGACAAGCAGAATTTTTTATCAAGAATGACTTTTTTTCGTATCTTTCAATTTTTGGTCCATTTGTCCTCTTGTTAACCGCATCCGCGGACATACTATACAATTTTTAAATAAAATACATAAATATCTTTATTCTGGAGAAAACCCAAATAATTTTTCTTTTAAAGTGTCTTTTATTTTTAAATGCGGAATCTTCTCCTGAAGTCTGGATGTGCATTTTTACAAACCATTTTATCTGTGTTTTCGAAGCAAAAGAGCATTTCAGAGATTCAATTTCTTCCATACTCACCTTAAAGTAATAATTTTGAGGCGACCCCCTATGTATGTCAATTTGAGTCTCTGCGTCGTCCCAGTGCATCACTTCACCCGGCCTTCCCAGCACGTCATAATTATACGTGTCCTGACAAGGATCGGACGGCGAAGCCATGTGTTGGTCAGCTGGAGACGCAGAACTACTTGACATCATTCCCAGGCAATCGGCTGAAAAAAAAAAGATAAAACTGAAATTTAAAAAAATATTTAAAATTAGATTTTTCACTAAAGTATTGGCTGGGAGCGGTGTGTATGGTGGGGACAGCTGAATCGATTGCAGCGCTCCTGTGGTCAAATTTTCGTTAAATCATGCTTGATATAAATGTAAACAATTAGATAAAAATATTAAAAACGGTGCATAATAGTTGTTGTGTGGTTGAATATAAGAATACTGACAGAAATAATAACTGTAAATTTTATACTTTTCCAACTGCAAGTTGGAAATTAGAAACTAAGGAAAAAATGGATAAATGCACGTAGACAAAAGGTGTTGAATTCAAACGTTTCGATTAACCGAACGATTTTCGGGTTTCGGGCTTAGCCGAACAATTTTCGAATTTGCCGTAACAAGAAGAAAAACTTACTCGTTTCTTGTCGTGTACCGTTTGTTCCTGTATTTTCCTGAAGTTTTTTAATGATTTACGAGTTTTAAAAAGAAAAAGGTTCTTTTCAATAGACTAAGTAATCAAGGAGTGTCTGCAGAACTGACTTTAGTGTATGTAGTATTCTCTAAATATGAATAGAGAAAATGGCTATAAAGCTTTCAAGTAAGTAAAGTGTTAATTATATTAAAAAAGCCCTAGACTCGTAAGTTTGTCAGGTGATTTTTTTCTTATCGGGCCAATTGCCGATATTTGTCGGAGCCCGTTAGTTTTTAAGTTATGACGCCCCACTAACATAATATATTATAGACATAACCTCAAATTTGCTAAAATTCCAAAATTCAGACCAGTTATATTTATATAAATATATATAATATATATATATATTTTATATATATATATACATTATATATATATATATATATATATATATATATATATATATATATATATAATATATATATATATATATATATATATATATATATATATATATATATATATATATATATATATATTTAAAATATAAAATAAAATATAAACAATCTTACACCTCTTCCACGGCTTTCACGCATGATTTTACGCAGCCGTCAGATATCGTTTGAAAATTATTTAATGGTTCACTATTGTACAATACAAAGGTTAAGCATTGGTTAAAACTATAGACGTTTTTGTTTTTAAAGGCCATTTGAATTGGTGGCTGAAGCAACGTTGGATGTGACTTTTCTTACTCCAAAATTTTAGAGTGTTTTGGAGAAACATCACTAATTAGTCCAGTAAATAAAGGGACAAACCTGTAAATAAATCTGTACACTTTTCCCATGTGACGCAATTCTTAGGTCTTGGGGGATGCATTCAAGCGAAAAAAAGTTTATCAACATTAACAGGTGGGAAAGGGCTGAAAATCGCCTTGTAATCTATAAAAACGGTCCCCATAATTTTTTTCGAAAAATTGATAGTTTTCGAGATAACGGGACCCAAAAGTCCTCTCATTTCAGCTGCTGCTCTCCCGCTAGAATGCCGCTATCTTCTAGGATTCACTTATAAGCGGGCGGACGAATTGTTCCATTACTTGAGCAATAATGTAGATTTTTTAATCATTCAAAGTTCATTAAAATGGGAAAACCCCTACCTATCATTGCATATGAGTTTGGGTCTATTCTGATTTTTCTGGAATATTAAAAAAGCGGTCAATTTTTTTTTTCACAATATTTTAAGTATCTCTTAATTTATTGATATTTTTTAAAAAAATGGTTTGTTATTAACATTTTTTTTTATATATAATAAGACCTTAGCAAGTGTTAAATGATCCCAGAAAATTCTCTTCTCCATCTTTCTTGGGTTTTGATAAAAAACTGTTTTGTCCATCTGCATTTTTTAGCCGTTTCCGGAGTTCTAGAAAATCAGTTAAATAAACGAATCACAAACTCATCATCTATTGAAATGCTTTTCAATGCACATCATTTGAAAGCTTAGAATGTCTAGTTTCTAAATGTACTTTTTTCTTCCTAATAAAGTCCAACAATTTTTCAAAAATCAGGGAAATTTATCATACCAGTGACCCGCAGTAAAAAACTACCACATATATCCAGTGTGGAATGTTATGGATTTTTCGACGGCCGTTTCTGGAGAAAAATATTGGTGTTGCGAAAAAAATGGTAGGGACCATTTTTGTAGATTTTGAGGTGATCTTCATTTTTTGTCCGAACAAAAAATCTCTAATTCGCATATTTTGGCAGATATTCGCGGGAAACTTATTCTTTGGACTTGGGGGGGGGCCTTTTTCAGCGGGTTCCCACGTCGGAATCGTGATAAACTTTTTCTCGCTTGAAAGCATCCGCTAAGACCTAAGAATTGAGCCACAAATGAAAACTGTACAGATTTATTTACAGCTTTGGGTACTTTCAGGTCTTCAGTTACTGGACTAAAAGTAAATAAAATATTGTAAAATATGGTTAATTTATTAAGTGAAATTTCGTTATGTAATATCTAGCAAACGACACGGAAGAAAAATTACTGCTTAAGTACCGTGAACCTCAGAGAGGTTCTTACTCTTATTTCTAAATTAATGGACCCGTTTCGGGCACACTAACGGATTTTCTACATCGACCCCTAAAGCTTAGAGAATAAATAGTAGTTAAAATAGACATAAAAACTCCCTAATATAATCAATACCTAGCAAAATTTCTTACTTGGTGCATCCCCAATAAGCGTCCTATCACTGTCACTTAAGCTGCTGTCCTCGCTGTTGCTCTGATCATATCCATCTCCGCACATCCCTCCAGAGCCAGGCTGAGGCGATACTCGCAAACTAGGCGAGCTGGTCCCCCTGTCGCTAGTTTGGTCGTGTTTATCTATGTTTTGATTAAAGTCCAGCGACGGGATTGATAATGACTCCAGCGTACCTGCAATATAAAATTATTGTAATATACATATCCTCCACAGACACTTTTTATGTGCTTTTTTACCTTGGAAAAATACGAAAAAATAAAAAACGAAAGGTTACAAGAGTATTTTTAAATATTTCTAACAATTTGAAAAGATGTTTTAACATACAGCTGTGGAAAGTTTAAAACCGAGAATGGACGTTTCGTAAGTAAAACAAAGAAAAGAAATTATCCACCTAAACAGAGTGAGATCGAATTTAAACTAGGACATACGCCCCAAAATAGGTTAAACTGCGTGCGCTCGATGCTGCTTGACTTAAGGGTAATAAATATGCAGGCGGGAGCAGGCGGCAGTATGCCCTAGTTAGGAACAAAAAATGCGGATTATTAAGTGGTGCTATTCTGGCAAGAGTTCGAATGAAATTATAAGTAGATTTGCATTCGCCTATGGAAATTTAACTATTCCTTCAAAAACTAGAATTTCTGAAATTATTACAAAATTTGAGACAACCGGTTGTCTGAAAAATAGTAAAAAATGCAACATGTTCCTTAAATTACCGAAGAACGCGCAAACGGGAGACTGGCGTCTGTAGTTGCTAACAAATACTTGGAAGTTTTGTAAAATCAAGTAATTCCAGCCATTTGAGCATTTAATAAGAATTTTGAGGAAATTAGGTTTCGGCTTGATGGTTGCCCTGCTCATAATGCGAGGGAATTGCTACAGTTCTTACACATGACATGTCCAGAGCGCTTTATTAGCTGTGGGACAGCAAGCGAAGGAACAGTTATCTATACAGATGGCTCGAAGAAAGGAGGCCGCCCAGGCTTCGGTTTCTATGTAGAAAGGACAAACAAGTTCTATGGAACAAGGGGAAAATATGCAACCGTATTTCAGGCGGAAGTTATGGCAATAGCCAAAACCATAGAATACTGCCTTAATAGAAGATACAGGGGAAAAATAACTATATGTACTGACAGTAAGGCAGCGATCGGGGCGCTAACAAATACAGTGCACAGATCAGAACTTACGAATAGATGTCGGGAAGCAATTAATAAATAACGAAAACTGCCAGAATCACCCTGCTATGGGTCCCTGGACACAAAGGGATCCCGGGGAATGAAATGACTGACAAACTCGCTTTTGGAAGCTGAAGAAAATAGACCTGAATATACCGTGGGAATCTCTTACAACATGGATATGACAGAGATAGCAACATGAATAGAGAAACGGTTCGATGAGAATTGGAAAAAGACAAAAGCCAGACAATCAAAGTCTATTATTGGGGAACAACTATGGAAGGACCTACCGATGAACATCAAGGACTTCAATATGAAATTATACCAGCTGTGTGGACCTTAAACGTTAATTTCGAGGCAATCTGGTTTCAGCAGGATAGCTGTCCTACTCATAACGCAAGGCCAGTTCAGGAATTTCTGACTAGGACTTTTCCTGAAAGGCTTATTTGTGGCAGAGATACCATACCGTGGCTTGCAAGGTCACCGGATTTGACTCCTCTTGACCATTTTTTGTGGGGCCTCTCACTACTGGGGGTCACTCAACAATTTACAGGTATCTATATGAGAGGCCTGTAAATTTAGTTGAGTTAAGGGCAAAAATATTCGACATTACTAACTCCATTACACCAGAGGTATTGTCGCATGTTAGGACAGAGTTTTATAACCGGCTCGGGTATTGCGAACCTCAGAAGGGAAATGTCTTTGAGCGTTTATTAATATGAGAATGCTCTTGAGTTTATTTTTAAGAGTTATTTATTTTTATTATTAGGTTACTATTTATTTAATTAATTTTTGAGAATGTTCATGAGTTTATTTTTTTTGAATAGCAATTTTCACATTATTTTTAGGCTTAAGTCTGATAAAAATTGTATGTATTAAATACAACAGTGATTAACATGACCGCATAAAAACAAAAATATCGTAAAAAATCTCCAAAAATGCAAAACTCCTTTAACGTCCGGCTGATACTGCCTAGTCCACTCGAATGTCCTACACGCGGTATTTCCCTTTTCTTATTGGGCCGTTAGAAAGGGAATCAGCCAGAGCACGTTTTCTGGCGGTCTTTATTTCGCTTAAGCCTTTTCCTATTAAATTGACATCTTTTATCGCACTGAAAATATCTGCACCCAAGAAATTGGTTTGCCAGCTGTGTATATAAATTTATTTCGAGCATATTGACGAATATTTATTTGGGTAACTTGGCCCTAAAGATGTATATTTTATTCTTGCGGGATCTTAATGTTAAGGAACGAACTTAAAACATCTATATTCAAAAAAAGTCACTTACCTTCGTCTGTATCAGGCAACACAATATTTAAACTAATAACATAACTGTACATTTCTACAAGTTTTTTTAATTTGTTTAGATTTCTTTTGGTTGTTTCGGGGTCCTTATCTATTATACTTGCTGCATACAGCTTGTATTCACAGCAATTTGAATCAAACTGTATTATATCTGTGTCATCTTTAAAATACTTTATTTCATTGCTGTACATTCCTAACATCACCTAAAAACAAATTTCAATTGAAAAATTATTCTGGATAACTACATGGGTTATTTTTTACCATAAGCCATCTGGGCTCTGGTAAGATAAACGTAAAAAAATGCCCTATAGAAGTCTGTTCTATATGTCAACAAGAAACGTTAAAAAATGTTCTTAAATATATATTATTACACTGCAAAAAATGCACCACAGACTACAAAAACTATCAATTACTTAAAAGTTTCAGGTAAGTTTTTAAAATTTGGACCTTAAATAATGAGCTGCAACTAATCGTGTAGTGAAAATCAGATATTTAAAGTAGGTATGTTTAAGTTTTTTTCATTTCTCGTTTATTTTCCTTGATATGAAACAGTCACAAATAAGTGCCAAAATCGGACGAGACAAAAAGGTTTGCCCCATCTTGATATTATTAATTACAGACCTTGACAACCATACAACCACACTAAATACCAAAGTTTAAATCGATGTGTTATTTTCAAAAGTATTAAGTGATATTATTATTAACAACTGAAGGGCCAGCGGGAAAAACGATGAACGTCGCAAAAGACTCATTCTGACTGGGCGTTTTTTTTTATATATTTCATTTTAATCTTATACAGATGAATTAAAAAACGTTCTAAAAAAATTTATTGGCAGGGAGCGGAGTGTATTATGGGGACAGCTGAATCGATTAAAGCGTTCGCTGTAGTCAAATTTTTGTTAAATCATGCTTAATTTAAATGTTAACAATTAGATATAACGGTTAATAATAGTTGTTGAGTAGTTACATGTAAGAATACTGGCAAAAATAGAAATTGCAAATTTTATACATTTCCAACTGGTAGTTGGAAATTATAAAAAAGGAAAAAATTGAAAAATGCACGCAGACAAAAAGTGTTGAATTCAAATTTCCCGCTTAGCCGAACGACTTTTGGGTTTCGGGCTCAGCCAACTTTCAAATTTGACGTAACAAGAAGAAAAACTTACTCGTTTCTGACCGTGTACCGTTTGTTTCTGTATTTTTCTAAAGTTGTTTAATTATTTGCGAATTTTAAAAAGAAAAAGGTTCTTTTTAATAGACTAAGTAATCAAGGAGGTCTGCAGAACTGACTTTAGTGTCTGTGTAGTCTTCTGTGAATGTGAATAAAAAAATGGCTATAAAGTCTTTAAGTAAGTAAATTAGTGTTAAGTATATTGGAAAAGCCCTAGACTCGTAAGTTTGTCAGGTGATTTTTTACTTATCGGCCCAATTGCCGATTTTTGTCGGGGCCCGCTAGTTTTTGACTTATAAGACCCCACTGACATATCCTCAAAATTGCATAAACATTCCTAAATTTCCGCTGATTTTCACCTAGGAGATTTAACCAAAAGTTATTCTGACATGTGTAATGTTATCCAACAGTCATTTACAGTGCTGACCAGATTTATATTATTTATTTACGAAAAATACATAATTTTACACCTGTCCTACAGCTTTCAAGCATGATTTTATGCAGCCGTCAGACGTCGTTTTTATCGCGCACCGTCCCAATATAGCAGCAAGCTAAATATAAAATTTATAACTTATTTCAAGAGTCATAGCAACAAAAGTATTTTATATTTTTTTAAAAACTGTACTGTTCGTTTTTATGAGAGAAAAACGATGAAATTCAAAGTTTGGCTAGTAAAAAGGTATACCCTAACAAAACCAAAACTTTGTATATGTAGTAAATTTTATTGAACAGTTTTTATATACTACTACTTTCTTTGGCTACTTTTTGTTTTTTTAATAGCTTTTTTGTTACCCACGTCAATCGTTCTTTTAAAAATTACGATAACGTTTATTTATCTAAAGAATAAGTCACTAATTCTGTACCAAAACTAAAAATAATTCTACAGAAATCAGGCGACGCCAAGGCTGGCAGACCATCAGCGGTAAAACTGGTACCTCAGCATTATTATCACTGACGCTCAGCCAGCGGGTTTACGTCAGTGCATATTGTAGATATATTTTTGTTGTGGCGGATTCATTTATTGAAAAGTCCTGTTGTCCTGGTTCGTAAAACTTTGATAAAAATTATAGATATTCTGAGACATGTCATGTATGATATTATATCAAAAATTTTTTAAAAATGAATATAGTGTAATATCTATAATTTTTATGAAAATTTTACCAATTTTAGTTTTAATTTTTATTTTATTTTTAGTTAAGTTATTATACTTTATTTTTACCTTGAAAACTGTGGCAGACTTGCCACCGAAACAGATATGTATTTGAAGTTTTTGGGTTTTTTTTGGGGGGGTTTTTCTTTTTTCTGTTTCAGGCGATGTGCTAGTTCAGAGAAGTCAATAGGACTGAGCAGAATCAGTCCTTATACCCCGGGACCAGGACGCGTGGAGGTAAGTAACACGCAGAATCGCCATTCGGAATGCCCATTCGTATTTTTGAATGTAACACGCGGGCTGGCCACATGGAGGTAAGTTACATCCATTATTGCCATTCGAAAAAAAGATACCTAAGTAATTTTTTTACAAAGAGAAATAAAACCATTTTTTACCCGACTTCAAAATAGGAGAAGGTTTTCAATTTGCCCGCTGTATTTTTTTGTTTGTTTGACGATTGCTCCGTAGTTCAGAGGTTAATTTTTCTGAGTCTGTTTTTGTTCAACTCAGGAGGATGTAAGGTGGTCCCATTTAAATATTGTTTCAAAATTCATCCCCTTAGTGGGTCAATAGGGGAATGGTATATTTTTTGGACGGTCCTTGTTAAGAATATATGTTTACTCTTATTTTTAGTGGCTTTCAACAAATAAAGAAAGTTTATTAAAAAAAACATATATTTTATTCTTAGAGGGGTAAAAACAAGATGTTTTTTAAACTCAGGTAATATTAAGAGAGATTAAGTTTTTACGCTTAATTAAAATAGCATTCAAGTCAAATGGAGTCCATTTAAAAAAATATATGTATATATCTCATAGTTATTAATCCCATTTTGTATGATTATGAAATGGACCAACACAACGAACTCAAGGACTAGAATTAACGCAACGCCAGTTTGTAGGCAGGGTGTTTGGTATAGCGATCTGTTTGTTTTTGTTTTGGAAAAACGTAAACAAATTGCCAGATCTCAAAAATCAAAATCGGGAAATTATCTTGATAATGTAATAAAATTATTTAAAAATATTGGTTTTTGTGTTAATATAGGCAACATCGATTTAAATATAAACATTTATTGGAACTGTCATTCCAAGATTTGATTGCACCGGCCACATGGTTTATTTGGTCAGCTGGGCACTTCGGTGTCATTTTATCTCTTTCTAGTAGGTTGTATTATTCAATAACACGTTTTGTAAACTGACTTGATCAACAGCAATCGAATTGAGCATCTAAAGTGAATGACATATCTTTTCTGTCACTTCAGATAATAAACCAAAATGGGTTTGTGGCTTTAAAAATATTTTTTAAAATAAAGGATCATCGATTTATAAAATGTGATTTATGGTACAATGCCATAAACATTGAAAAAGTTACTATTTCCGGAGTGATGTTATTTAGTGTGTTTAATCAAGGTTGCTATTCAGTGTGTTTACAAGAACTATCCCGCCTTGCCCCCTGAATATGTTTATGCCAAACAAGGTTTGTTTACTTTATTTCTATCCAAGAATTCGTTGGACCAACATGAAATTTAGTTTTCTTTATCGCTTTTCGAAAAGTGGATAAAATAAAGGATAACTATTCAGAAAAAAATGTTTAATAATTTTTTAAAAAATGTAAGTATCATAATAAAGAAAATAGTTATTTCGCTATTTTTCTGTCACCCAATCCTTTATTGTTTCCCACATATTTGCCAAGCGAATGGCACCTAGCTTTGAAGGGCCAATAAAGGTAGCGTTTTAGATGTTTGCTTAATTGACTGTGGGTTTTGGATGTTTTCGCAGTAAAAGAGTATAGTGCTAAGTAGCACTCGATATCACCAGTATTGTGCCAGTAAATTGGCCAGCTCGCGTGTTACTTTTAAAGCTACGACCGACATGCCGAATGACGATGCCGCTTGTTATTTACCTCCATGCGACCAGGACCGATGAGGTAGAATTAGACATGGAAAAAGCTTCATAAGGGGCCCATCCAAAAAAACGAAGAAAGAACTACTTAGACAAAGTAGGAAAAGACTTCTCATAACGGTAGGGTTGCTAACAGGGCACGATAGCCTAAGAGGACACCTACACAAGATAGGCTCATACATTGGGGACCCAAGTTGCAGAATGTGCGACGAGGGGGAAGAAACAGCCTACTATATCCTATGCGAATGTGAAGCATTGAATCACAAAAGACAGGCATTATTTGGGCAACCGAAACTGAGCCCACAGGAATATATCAACCAACCAGTCTCGGGGTTATATAGACTTGTGAAAGGAACGAGACTAATGGGAGGATTGATGTAAAGGATAATGGGAGATTAGGCACAAAAAGCCCAAGAGGCTGTGCTGCCTCCGGTAGTAAGTCAAGACGGCTCCCAGGGAAGAAGAAGAAGAAGATGCGGTCCCATTGTACAAAATTTCTTTCTGGAGTATACCCAACAAAGACTTTTCAACACCCAGTCCATATATTTCGTAACTCTAACAATTTTTTTCTGTAAAGTACACCAATGAATCCGGCTTACCGAAACTTATATTTTCTATTAAGTTATTTTGGTCCAAAAATGGGCTTTTATCGTTTTTCCGCCGACTAATGAACTGTTACAAACACTATAATTTTTTGAAATATTTTTTTCCATTTTAATTTGATAAGTACTGTTGAGAAAATATTAAATTATCTTGGAAAAAAGACATGATATTAAAAATTAAAATTTTGGGTTCAAAATGGTCTGTATGTAAAAAAATGGAAGTAAAAGGAAAGAAAAGGCCGTTAGAGACAAGTGTGAGAAAAGTTAACCAAAATGTTATAAAGTGGAATAAATTAGTAATAATGTATGTCTTTATTTGCCTACAAAACATTCTAATTATAACAGATACCAAGATTTTGTTAGTAAAGTGGTAAAAATGAGACAAAAATTCTATTAACAGTGTAATTGTTAAATTTAATAATATATCTGTAAAATGGTCTGAATAATACTGTAAGCTGTACAAATTTATCAAAAAAAATTTTTTTCCATATATAATTAATTAAAAATAAATTATTGTGTGTTAACTGTGAAAAAACGTGTATTTGTAATAACCTATTAATAATATATAATACAAACCTTTAGGAAATTGGGTTCTGTATTTAAAATTTTCCCTAATTCCTCCTTAAGTTCCCCTACAGTTTCTCCTACATCAATTCTTATCATTTTAGGCTCTTCTATATCTTCAGATTCTAAATTAATATAATACACTTTCATATTTATGCCTCCTTTTTTATATTTCTTCCATTCCTGTCCTAAAAATATATATCTTGCTTTACTACAAACTTTTAATATAATACCGATACTGGTCTAAATATTATGACGTTTTGTATATAGGGTGGTAATGTTTTTTATTACCTACTGTCCCCGAAATAAAAACCGTGTAAAATGACTCCATTAATTTTTTAATTTATTTTTAACAGATTCACGGGCTTTTTTCTTGAAAAAGGGACTGAAAATAATAATTTAATCAATGCATTTTTAATGACACTAATCCATTTTTTTTTATTAAAATAAGGTTTTTGCCTTATGTAGGATTTGTACCCAAAAGATTTTAATTTACAACTAAATGTGCAAAATTCTAAATTTAATTATCACAAATCAGGAACTTACTTAAAGTTGATAAGTTTATATACTTGAGGTCTCCTGCTATTCTTAAACAATAGAGGATAAAGGGTGTTTAAGGGGAAAAAAGCTTTATTTACGATTACTGGTCATGTCTGAAAACTCTCTTGAGTAAATTAAATGAAACAAGCAAAATTAACAAACAACTGTAAACACTATAAGTATAAGAAGTTTTTTAAAAAACTTAATTATTTAAGTCATGACTATCAGAATTCAATGATATATTCTTTGACGAATAACAGGTATTTTGCTAATAAAATTAAATGTGCAAAGCAGAATACTTATCTACTGACAACCCATTCAAATCTCACCGTGGAATTACTCGATTTTAGTATCAACCCTTGTATAACGCCTTGAGGGCAAGATAGCGACCCTCGCACATTCTTATAGTCCTTAACCTTATTGCATTAAATGTGAAAAAAGGCATCTTAAAGAATACTGGAATAAACTTTAAAGTCCCAGTTCAATATTAAGAACGATTATTATGTTTAATTTTAGATATTTCTTTTTCTTTTGTGTAAATATCAAAAAACCAATATTTCCTATATTAGTTTAAGGCCCAAGCGCTCACCCGAGTACCGCATTATGGGCCTTGTTGCCATAAATTTACATACGAAATTTTACATTTTTTTGACATTGAGGGCTAAGATCCAATTAAAACGGGACACTTAAAAATCCTACTTGTTTTCGTAACTATAGTTTTTAACGACTGCCTACTTTCCAAATGACGCGCTCAGTCCTAAGCTTTTAGGAGTTGTTGGAAAACCCGTTTTTGGGAATAAACCTTCTAACTTTTCAAAAAATATTTCCAAGATAGACTGAAGTACTTTAATTTTTTTCTTTTTTGTATTTTATGTACTTTATTTTGTGTTTTTGGCTTTTGTTTTACTTCGTTTCTTTGTCCTACTTCAAGTACTTTTTAATATTGAAATGCAGACATTTTAATGAATACTTGTACTTGTATTGAAGTAAATTTAAAAATTAAAAACTTAGTACTTGTACTTAAAATACTATTTAAGAGTACTTTAAGCTCTTTGGGGATAAGTTTAAAAAAAGTTTTATTCGATAGATAAGCCCTTTTGTACATATGTTTGATTAAATAAAAAAATAAATATATTTTTCTTATAGCCTTATTTAATTTTTCCTATAATATTGGAGGATATTAGAATAATGTTTCTTCTTTTTAAAAGTGGGTCAAAGTTAACAACAAAATTGTAATTTAATTCTTATTGGTAAAATGGTTAAAAATATTCAAATGCATCATTTATGCGAAACCGCTAGTAATTAAAGAAAGTAAAAACAAATTATTTAAAATATACGCCACTGGTAAGTTTCTCTGGGATCTGTGACAGGTTGCCATTTTCCCACTTCGTATGACTGCGAAGGCTATCATTCTTCTACTCATTTAAGAAAGTATTAATGTCTGATTGTGTTTTCTGACATTTATAAAAGAATTGTGTGTCTATCTATTTTTAATGTTTTTGGTTTTTACTTAATAAATTGTTTATTTTTTAAAACTATCAATAGAAATACTTCTATGTATGAATATTTTAAAAATTCCTTTTTTTTCAACTGTCAATATCAAATCTGCACAAGCAAATTGTGGAAGAAATACCTTTATCTCGCATTTTGTTTTGGGCAGACCAGGTAAATTTTTGGTAAGTTTATTTCAATTTTAATGTTTTAATAAATGTTTTCGAGGAATTTTTGTTACTTTTAAAGTATTCTAGTTAACCAAGAACTTAAATTTTCCAATCGTAAAAAAGACATATTTTATTTACAAAAAATCTAAAAAATCAGAATGGATAGGGGTTATTTCCATTCGGAAATTTTTCATACTCGCTGAAAATTAGGGGGTTTTGTGGGTACATAGCAAGCCTAAATGGGCGAATTATTATTAATACCATAATATTTTTGTAACTAGAAAAAAAATAGAATTATTAATAATATAAAAATGTAAAAGGGGATCAAATTACTTGTCCTTTAGGTGATGTATTGAAAATGTAGAAAAAATATAATTTTTAAATTTTGAAATTTGAATTTTTTCTTTTTGTTCAAGATAGTTCAAAATTGTGAAAACATTCTATAGGCAACCCTTTTAAAGAATCCCTTGGGTATTTCTTAGGGTTTGTTGTATTTTATTTAGATCAAAATGCTTACGAGAAAAGACAAAATCATTCGCATGGTAAGAAAAGAGACAGAAGATGTTTCTGAAGACCAGTTCATTTCACGAGTCTCTCAAACTAATTTTGGTTAGTTCATCGCATAACGAAAAATTCGCGGGGAATTCCTTCAGGACTGTAATAATTTCGATTGAAGATTTAAATAATAGGGTTTGATAACAATTTTTAGATCCGTATGTTGTTGTGAGCCACCCCTAAATTGAACTTAAGGGAAATTCTTGTTCTTCAAATACTGATCCCAGATTATCTTGATGTCACAGCTGATGCTAATTATAAAAGGGAAAAAAGTGTGGAAGCAAACGGGAAATGCAGTGTTATAGCCGCGACCTGATAGTGACAAAAACCAGCAAAAATGTTTAAAAAAATCCCGTAAAATGAAGATATTGCAGAATACGGAAACATGAGCGAGGGGAGAAAAAGAAGACACAGGGCAGACAAAAATGAATGGAAGAAAAATCAGAATAAGAAACTAAAAAATTGAAGGAGAATACTTAGGTATAAAAACCAAAAGGAAAAAAAATTTGAACAAATCAAATTAGACCACCCAGATCCATGAAACCTACTTTTTACTTCTTCGGTTTGCGCAAAATCAAAGAAAAGAATGTGTAGAAAGTTCACTGAAGAAGAAAGGCAGTGCTTATTTGATAAATTTTGGACTGAGTTTAACTGGGACCAAAGAAAAATCTTGTAGTTAGTCACGTTACCAGGTTTTTTCAAGACGCAAAACAACGGTGGGGCTGCAGAAGGGAAACCCTTTAAAAATTATACGTTTTGACTTCAATAATAAATATCCGGGGTCGGGCAGAACGAGTTTCTGAATACTTGGGTTAGGACCCTCACTGTGCAGAGCTGGACAAAAATAGTATCCATGCTATGCATAAGTACAAGGAAGCAGAAAATCAAGTCACGTGAAAAACAACCCTCATCAAATAAAATATTGATTTCTAGAATTTTTTTTAATCAGTTACCCAAATTGCCTTCAAATTACAAAGCTAACTCTTCAAAACTTTATTTGGAGCCTGTTTTTAATCTTTAAACCAGTTTATAAATTATGTGGAACGTAAAATGCAATAGAAAACAACTTCAAACAAAACATTTTACTGTCAATTCAATGATAGCAATTTGGCAATATATCAACCAAAAAAAGACCAGGCGATATTGCTGTCACACTGTTGGAAATATTAGTGACGATCAGCACTAATTCACATTCAAAAAAAAGAGCAAACCCCAACAGAAAAACAAAATGATAAAGCTTCAGCTCAGGAACAAAACTGCATTGTTCTTACTATGGACCTCCAGGGTTAAAATTTGTCCCGTTGTTCAAGCAGTGTGTTTTTCAAGACTAAATTGTTGCCACATAAGGTACGGAATTAGCCATCATATAAATGTTATTGGTTCACTGAATACGATTGCGAGTTGAGCTTCTGGGTTTACTTTTTTTTCATTATTGGGTTTTTAGACAGACATGCACCCCAAAAAAAACAGGGTTTCTTTTTATTATATATTCAGACGGTTGCACCTATCAAACCGAACAAAGTCTTGAAAAAGCATTTTTCTTAATTATTCCATTAAAAACAAACCCGGGAATTAAATTTTCTTGAACGGGGGGCACACTCAAATGGAGGTGACTGCCACAGCCGCATTGAGCGGAAGCTCAAGAACAAAAAGACATTCACCTGCCAAGGACTATATTTCAGCCGAAAGAAGCAAGAAATTAAACCATTCCCATATGAAGTTGTGAAATTAAGTTACGACTTTTTTTAAAAACTATTCAAAACTTCTTTTAAAGTATACAAATATTCGTCCAGGTAGGAAAGCCAATGATCCTACGGTCAGATATTCGTGCTTTACATTACAACTTAGATGGAACAATTCAATACAAATTGTAGAGATGAATGGAAAGACCACCCTTAAGGCCTAAGAAAATATTCGAAGTAATACTAATTATCCACAGCTTAAAAAACCAAAATCCTATAAAAATTTTAAAATATAAACATTTACAGGAACTTAAAAAATGATACGGATGGGCTGTCACAGTTTTTATGATATTTTGCCATATAAAGAAGACTAATTATTCAAATGTAAAGCACCAAATTTTTTTAAAAAATATTGTTTAATTAGGGGCCCAATTTAAAATAAAAACTTTTAGTTTGTATCCGCATTTCATTTAAATCCTTCATTTCAAAAAAGCTATGTTAACACTCCTATCTTTTATTAATTTAAAAATAGCTCCATTTTGACATGAAAATTATGCCAATAACTCCTATGTTACAAAACAGCTTAAAACTTGTTTTTTCCTTTCAAATGACATAAAACTGTTTTACTTAAAGAAATAAGTTCCTAATCAATAATGTTCTAATAACTTTAATTTTAAAAAATTTTTAAATCCATTTTTAAAGTTTTTTGTTCCTCCTAAAATTCCCGATTTTATTTTAGGAGGTATTGGTAAAACAGTCGATATGCTAAATAAAGCCAAACTACAATAAAGATGTTTTGTGTATTATTTTGAAAATTGTAGAGCTTCGAAAAGAAACAAGGGGTAGGGGGGGCTCTTGGTGAGATTTTCAGGCCCTCCAATTAAAGGATGAACGAATTAATGCTCTGGAATCAAAGGTTGTTGAGCTTTAAGAGAAGATTCCCTTTCCCTCAAAGCAGCAGGGGATACTAGCACAGGCTTTCCCTTGTCCGGGGGGATTTTGGGGCAGGGGTCCTGGATATTTTGGGGGAACTGCAGGAGAGGTCAACTAGGTCTAAGAATTTGATGTTTTTTTAAAGTAATTTAAAAACGTCACGTGACACTGAAGTACGAGTCAAACATGATAAAATGCAGTTAGTGATTTGTTAAAACAATTGGAAGCTCAACGGGGTTGGCGAATACAAGGTTGACGTTGGGTAAAACAGGTGAACATCCCAGACCTATTAAAGTGTTTTTTTTCCCTGATGCTCACGCTGTCACTCAATGTCTCAGATTGAAGTATAAAATAAAAAGAAAGTAATATTAAGATTAAACCCGATCTTACTATGATGCAGAGAAGGGGCCTAAAATCATTATACAGGAACTTGATCGAAAGAAAGAAGGGGGAGAATAACATTGGACCCCAATACCAAAATGGGTATCCTTTCATCACAAAAATATCTAATCCTGTTTATCCTCAAAAACATGCACTAGCCCCATTGGTTGTATTATCAAAATGTTGGTAAGAACACAAAAATTAAAGATTTAAAAACTAGCTATTTCTCTTTGTGATTATGATGGTTGTATTGACTGAGAGCTGGTTAAATGGTAAGGTGGCTGATGCTGGGATTTGGGAAAGGCTTCACCTCATTTCGTAGTGATAGGACAGAGTTAACTAGTAATAACCAAGAGGGGAGGGGGAGTCATTATTTTTGTAAAGAAGAATCTGTGTTCTAGGTTAATAAAACAAAACTACAATTTAGTTGAACATTTTTTTTATATTTATTAAACAAGGCTCCTCTCAGCTAATTTTTGTCGGAGTCTATATCCCGGGCCAGGTGGTAGTGGTGGAATTATATCTTCATCATTGTGAGGTTGTTGAACAGATTGCCGTGAATGTCCATCTGCCAGTCTTATTCTCTGTGGGGACTACAACCCACCCAAGGCTGAATGGAGCAATGATGAACAGGGGATTCTAGACTGTCCTCCAAATCGGGGAATTACTTGTTGAGAACTTTGCATTTTTAAATCTTAACCAACTTATTACAATACCTAATAGTCGTAATGTATACCTAGATCTAGTTTTCAGCCATATAGGGAGTGCATCTGTAATTTCTGTTTTGAAGATTTGTTACTACCTGTAGCATACACCATAGCCCCTTTTATGTATGTCAGATTGATGTTGTAAACCAAACCGGTAAAATACTTAAATTCCATATCTTGGATTACAGAAATTCAGATTTTCATCTTTAACAATTATCTTGCAAGTGTTCAGTGGGAAAAGCTGTTTTTAAATAAATCATCAATGAGCCCACCGGGTTTTTTTTACACAATATTGAACGGTGCTGTGAGAGATTTTGTGCCTCTGAAGGTTTATAGGAGTTCCAATTTTCCCATTTTTTCTTCAGAGCTAGAAGTTGTATCATTGACAAGAAAAAGGCCCATAAAGAGTACTGTCAATCTGGATCTCGGGCTCACTATGCACAGTTCTCTAATCTTAGACCAAATTTTAAAATTTAATCGAGGGATTTGCCCCTCTTTAAAGAAAGAGTTTAGCGTGGTATTTCTGAGCATCCTGGACATTTTTGGTCGTTTGTGAATTCCCCAGAGGAGGTCACTGAACTGCCCAGCTGCATGTACTATAAAACAAAGTGGGCGAACTGTGGACAGGGGCATTTGACCTTTTCTGGGGAGTATTTCTGCGGCCCTAGCAGGGAGCGATGCAACTGTGCCCGATTTAGGGTTAATAATTGTTTTGATTTTTTTTATATTGGTTCTCTTAGTTTGTCTAATGTTTTTGGGTAAAATTGGCATTTACCTTTAAAATTGTCATCAGGACCTATAAATACCCCTGAGTATTTGTTAAGTAACCCAGGTTTAGCATTTCAAGACCACTATGGCTATTATTTAATAAGTCAATTTTTGGAAGGTGAGCCCAGGGATTAAGGAGAGCTTTATAATTCCTATTTTTAAATCAGGGGGGAGGGAATATATAAATAATTTTTTAGGAGCATTTCCAAAATTTTGCAATTTCCAAACTACTTGACAGCCTTGTATATGATCAACTAAGCTGGAAGTGTAAAAATTCATCGACACTGTCAGCATGGTTTTGTTGGCGGCAGGTCTACTATTTCTAACTTGGTTGTATGAGACAGCCCTTCTGAATGCACTGGAGAGAGGACACCAGGTGGATGGGTCTAACGGACTTTCAAAGGCATTTGACAGGGTGAATCATAATTGCTTGAGCCGTTTATGAAGGATTTTTTGATAAACAGTGGAATGGTTGAGAATGTTAATTGGAAGAACTCAGAAGGTTAGGATAGGAAATTTTGAATCGGGTAGCATTGTCGTAACCTCTGGAGGCCCCCAAGGTGGTCATTGTGCCCCTATGTTGTTTAACTTGTTTCTTTGTGATTTGAAAATTACATTGGGGACTGTGATTATTTGCTTTATGCTGACGATTTGAAAAATGTTTCCGAATTGTTGATGACTACCGAGACTCTAGAATACTTAAGAGTTTTTTAAATTCTTTTTTGCTGGATGGTCTGAGCTTAATGGATTATCCCTAAACGCTGCAAGTGCTCCTTTTTATGCTTTTTCAAACACAACAAAAGTATGAGGCGACGGCTTATAAAATTAGGGATCAAGAGCTAAGTGCTGGGGATTCAGTTCGGGGGCTTGGGGGGTTTATTTCGACTCTGAAATCTCTTTTTAGGAACATTTTTAGGTAAAACAGGTAAAGCTTATCGAATGTTGGGCTTCATTTTTAGAGTTGGTGGTGATCTGTTTTGTGAGCAAAACTTGTTTTCTGTATGTCTCTTTTGAGATCCCCCTTTGGAATATGCTTCGGGGTTTTTTGGTCACCATTTTACAACATCTATAAGGACCAACTTGAGGAGTTCAACGGAAGTTTATAAAATACCGTGCCTAAAACTTCAAAAGGACAAAATAGAATTGAAGATGTCCAACTGTACCTTAATCTTCCATCACTTGAGGACAGAAGAAGATTTTCTGACTTGTACTTCATTTATAAATTAATTAACGGCCGGACTGTCCCCAACTTCTTAGTCAAATCTCTCTTAAGGTACCACACCGAACTCTTAGAAAAAATTTTGAAGTTTCCTTTTATGCCTGTCCATAGAACTAATTATGGGAGTCATTCTCCCCCTCAACCGGCCCTGCGTACTGAATGCCACCCTGAGATTGATCCCTTCGGAGGCTCATTTGTCAGATACCGAATAGTATTTTACATTCCAGGTGGTGATGTTATTTTGCTGGGACATAGACTTAGTTAATTTATTATTGCTAAATAGTTATAACTGTTATCTTATTTTATGAATGTAAATTTATAAATGGGGCATCCCGTATATTATTTAAAATAAAATAAAATAAAATAAAAACAAAGAATATGAATTATGTGAATCTAGATTTTAAATTAATTTCACTCCAGGAGGTTGGCCACACAGACATATGTCCATTAAACGATAAACATTATTGCATAGCCTCAATTTTTAGTTCTTGTTACTCTTGGCAAAAACTGTCAAGAAATAAATGGCAAAATATAGACTTATTTGGCCACTGGCGTGGGTACATAAGCTTCAGCATTAAAGAAAAACAATAATAATAATAATTGGGTAATAACAATAATTTAAATATGGAAATAAAAGAATAAGTTAAAAATAAACTTGAAAAAAAAGTTTACAAATATTTAAAGGACGAGCTTTCTCGTTCATTTTATTTAAGGTAGTTCACTAACGACAGTTTTACACAATATTATCACCTTACAGTAAGTAAACCCCGGCCCGTATACAATTCAAACACCTAAACTCGGATGGACATCTTTTATCTTTATCTCTTCCATGCCATGTACGGATCATTATATTTTTTCCTATTTTAGTTTAATTCATGATAAATATGTTTTATAGTTTTGTAGCGGATCCATGTTTTAGTTTGTTTTATTTAGGTTACTCGCTTTTCTACTTAATTCATGATGCAGTATTTTGAATGAACCACAAGTTTAGCGCTGTTCCAAATAAGATTGAATACGCTTTACCAAAAGTTAGAGGTTCTCAATGCTTGAAAATATTATTTTTGTAGTAGACTGTACACCCTACACATGAGGTCTGTTCGTTATTCAGTAATATTTTATACTATTTTACACTTTTTGGACCCACCTAGTCCAAAAATACACTTTCCATAAAGGTGATTATGTAAAAAAAAAGAATAAAATAGAGTACACTATTTCACACACAAGGCTTAACTCAAGGTGTTAGCATACCGTGCTGATGAGTGAATGACATCCTGTGTCTTAAACAGGTGTCTCCAACGGTGCCTCTGAGATACAGGGCGACCTCTCAGAGTATCTAGCCTTACTGCGGTAATGTGGAGGCTCTGCCGTGGTGGACTATTACTTCCCTAGCTCCAAACAGAAAGCGGCCAGAACCGCTTTCATAGGAAAAAAGGGACAAAGGTGCGCTGACCGATATGGGTGAATCCGTTTCGAAAGGTGCCCCTGAAGTCACAGGCGCTTGTTTCACGGGGAAGGGCTAATCGATCCTAAAAACAGGTGTTTAGGAAGGGATCCCTGAATCCAAACAGAAAGCGGACAGAACAGCTTTTGTAGGGAAAAGGGTTTCCTGGCTTTAGACATAGAGCGGATAGAACCGTTTTCATAGGGAAAGGCCGGAGATACGGCCTCATAAAGTTCCTGTAACAAGGACCTGGTAGCTACCCACGTCACTATACAGAAAAAAGGACATGACGGATCTAATCGTCTGCTCGTCATACTTTCCAGGAGACAGGGACTCCAGAACACATATTGTGCTCGTGTCCGGTAGCGACACGAGTAAGAGGAGAAGTAAGAAGTCTCTTCCAATCTGATATCGGATTCATTAGAAGTCTGATCCTATTGGGAGAAATATAAAAAGGTGTGAGCCCCAATAGACCGAGCGGTGGCAGTGGACGGCGTAAAAAGTCCACTCACTTTAAACCTAAGCTAACCTAACCCAACACTATTTCCTCATAGCAAACAGAGCTAGTAATATTTGAAAAATCAATATATTTTTAACAAAACGGTGAAAAATTTTAGTTTTTTTTTTAAATTATCTAATACTTCGATTTAAATTGCATTAGTTTTTAAAAAATATCGTAAGAACCGTTCCGGCTTTCATACATGGCAGATATCGACAATGTTACTTAAGCACAATTTGATTCTTAATATCCCGCTTCACAGACAATACATTTTTATTATTATTTTTTTTTTTTCAATTAGATAAAAGACACTTTTATTAATAATATATTTCAATTTCATATATTTCTTAAGAAAAGTCGTTTTACGAGTGAACTACCTTAAGACTCCTTCTACGTCTCTTTTAACCCCATAAAATATATTTAGTAAAGATAACGAAATTATTCTATTTTTCCTAGTGCTGTTTCGCAAACAGGTCTTCAGGACTCTTCGTGAAGAGTAACTTTTTCTGGAGTAACTGTTGAAACCAAAATAACTCAAAAATTAAAGAGAAAGTTAATCGCGAGCCACCAATAGAACTAATCCTACAAAAAACTGGTGCAACAATATAAGATTTTTATTTACTAACCAGGCTCTCGGATTTCCAACATCCAATCTGCATAATTTAAACCGTACTTCTGCATAGCATCGTTAAATTTCATATCCTCTGTCTTAAAACTCCTATCAATGCATTTGTGCTTTTTGTTATAGACCACAATGCGACAATCCTTCACATCCACCAATCCGTCTAGTTTGAAGCGATTATATGCGTGTTGAGCAACTTCGGCAAATGTTGAATCCGAAAAAGTCTAAAAAATAAATCAATAACCTAAATATGTAAGATATACATTTTTTTTTAAATACAGGTGTTGAATTACTGGGTGTTTTTCAATTACGCACAAAAGCGCATTATGTGGCACAATGCTCTGCATTTTTTATTCCTAAGTGCTCTTATCGAGGCATAATCGGGATTCGGATAATTTTTTTGTTCTCTCAGAAAGCAAAAAAGTTATCCGACGCCTGATTATGCCTCGACAAGAATACTTACGTACAAAAAGTGCTAAGCATTGTGCCGCATAATGCGCTTTTGTGTAGTAATTGCAAAACACCAACATTCAAAATATATTGCTAAAAACTTACTTCTTACCACTTCAACTCAAAAAGAGAAAAATATTTATATAAACATAATTATCAAAGAAACACAAGCCAAACTTAAATAAAAAAGGTTATAGCTTGTATCATATTGGGGAAGAGTTAATTATGTCTTTATCTACCTTTTTCTATCATCAATGTATAATATTACATAGATATTTTAGGTTATGTGGCCTTTATTTAAGAAATCATAATCAACGTTCTACTTATGAATCTTTAAAGTTGTGCTTTTTTGATACATCATCAAAATGTGCAAACCAGCATCTTGCTGATTGTTTTAGGTCATATAATGATCCATTTATTTTACAGACTTGGTTTTGTTAGGCTGTAAATCCTTTTAGTATACACATATTGGCAGGGGCGGACTGTATGGTAGGAAGAGCTGAATCGATTGCAGCGCTCGCTGTGGTCAAATTTCGGAAATCATGCTTGATTTAAATGTAAACAATGAGATAAAAATATTAAAAATAGTGGATAATAGTTGTTGTGTAGTTGACTGTAAGAATACTGGCAGAAATAGTAACTGTTAATTTTATACACTTCCGATTGCTAGTTGGAAATGTGGAAAAAGGAAAAAATGGATTAATACACACAGACAAAAAATCTCTTTCGAAACAAGAAAAAAACTTACTCGTTTCTAGCCGTGTACCTTTGTTCCTGTCTTTTCCTGAAGTTTTTTAATGATTTGCGAGTTTAAAAAAAAAGTTTTTTTTAATAGACTAAGTAATCAAGGAGAGTCTGCAGAACTGACTTTAGTGTCTGTGTAGTCTTCTGTGATTGTGAATAGAAAAAATGGCTATAACGTTTTCAAGTAAGTAAAGTATATATTAGTGTTAAGTATATTGAAAATGCCCCAGATTTTCACCTAGGAGATTTAACCAGTAGTTATTCTGACATTTGTTATGTAATCAAAGAGTCATTTACAGTGCTGACCGGGGTCTATATATATTTATTTAGAAAAAATAAATACATACATTTTATAAATAATCTTACACCTCTCCCACGACTTTCAAGCATGATTTTACGCAGCCGTCAGATGTTTTTATCGCGCAACTTGCCAATATATTAATCACTTGATAGAATCTATTCTGTACTGTGGACTATAAGTTTAATACAGTACAATACTTACTGAAATTTTTAATTCTTGTGACAAATTTGTAGTAGGATGAATACAAGTAACATTTATCTTAATCATTTCGTCCTCCTTTTTCCTGTTCAACCTGTCTTCTTCCTCTTTTTGCATCATGTTGTGCAACAATTTTTGAATATGCGGCGGAAATTCGTTTATTGTCATGGCTCGCGAATTTCTTTCCTTATTTATCTGTCTATACATTAACATATAGGCATTTGTACTTGAACTATACGCCCCGGAATAATACGCCCTCTGCGGTCCACCCCCGTAGGTTTTTTTGATGTCGTCTTCTGTTATTGGACTGACACTTTGATCATTAAAACAAAACCAAAGATTCTTATCGAAATCTTTTATGTAGGCATAGTAGTGGCCTCCGGAAGCACTACCTGAGTGGATCATAATACTGAAAAGTTCATAAACATAAGGACCTTTTGCTTCGTTTTCATGATGGTTGTTTCCTGAACTAACGTCAATACCTAAAAAATACAATTTAAACTTTGAATATTGTTAAAGAAATTTTAAAAACAAAAAACTTGGTTTGGGGTCGTCTAATGAATACCATAGTTATGGCTTTTCTTGTGTCAAAGAAAAAAACATTGCTATTTTGTGTTTTTTAATTTTCAGTACTTATTATTACTTTTTTTTCTCATTTAAATGGCAAATTTCTCATGTAAATTAAATAATTCTGTTGTTACTAAAATTAAATATGACATCCTTGTTAATAACATAAAGAGAAAGATAAGACGCTTTTAAAAACAAACCAATCAATAAGTTTTCGAATTAAGCTAATTTTAAATTTAAGTTGTATCTCTTGTTTTAATTTAAATCATTTTCTTAAGTGTTCTTCAGAATACTACGGAAAAAATACACTCATCCTCGTCGTACGGTAAACAGTAAAAAAATGCAAGAAACAAACATATTAAAAAGGCGTGTAGAACTGATTAAATTAATAAAAACAATGTGTTACTGTAATTTTTTAAAAATTTTAATTAATCTTAAACTCCTATTCTTAAGCTTATTCTAAAATATTTGCATTAAAAAAAAATCCTACTACAAAGGCGTGTAGAGCTGATTAAATTAATAAAAACAATGTGTAACTGTAATTTTTTAAAATTTTAATTAATCTAAAATTCCTATTCTAAAGGTAATTCTAAAATAAACAAGTTAATAGCCCATCGACTGAAGTCCTTCAGCACTTTAAAATTTTAAATCTTTATTTTTATGAAGTCCTATTGGCCAATACATATATGCAATTTAACACAAATGTCAGTGGTTGTGTTTGTGTGTTGTACCCATAATGTGCTAGCTTTATAGCACACGACCGCAGTGCATGAAGAAAGCTATAGTCGGAATTATACCCATTTGTAAGGACTTCATTTTTGTTTATCTTTGTTTAGCATATTCCAAACAGCGATGACTTGCTTTAAAAAAAAGTGTTCTCCAATGATTATTCATTTTTTATATTTTTTGTTATGTGAAGTATCCGTCACTGTCAATCAAAAAAACTGGTGTGTCAACTTGTCGAAAGTTATTTCGAAAAGTTTTAAATACTGCCGAGAAAAAGATATAATAGGTATAATGAACAATCGCAGCTGATAATTTTAAAGATCTTGTCTTTTTTCAACTGAAAAAGGAACAACCAAATAGAATCGTACTTCAAATTGAGAACGTAATAAAGTGAGCCGCAGGTGCCACAAAATTAAGCCCAACAACGATCGCAAATATGAAGAAGAATTGGATATAATCAAACAGGATTACGCTGCTTCCAGTATGTTTTTCAAGCAGAAGACCACAAAAACCAAGATTACAATATATTTGAAAAATATAATACGGGACAATTTATTCTATGCATGCCAGAAAAGAATATGTAACATTGGCAACAATAAGACAAAAGTTCAGGGAAGAAATTAAATATTTTATGTTTTCCATCGATTTCATAAGATGGATCAAAAGTATAGGCTTCAAGTAAAAAAAATCAAATAATAGAAAACATTTTATGGGCTTGCCAGATATTGTTCATTAAAAAATTAATTTTCTAAGGGAGTATATCAAAAATAGAAATATAGTGTTGTTCATTATTAATGATTTATAATATTAATTGATAATTGTTATTAAGTTTATTAATAAATAAATACTACAAGATTATTTTTATTTTTTGAGATTGAAAGCGTATAATAGACGAATTTAAAAATTTTAATATACTGCTAATTCATTATTTGTTAATTTCTATTATATTAATTATCTATTTACGCCATACGTTTTATCTTACCTGGATGACGTAACTACAAATGGGTATAATTCTGACTTTACCCCGTGCATGTGTACCTACACAGGTAAACCAGAGCGTGTATTGAAACAGACCTGTGTAGTTTTTTTTTTAACTTGCCTAGGTGACCGGTGCAAGATCGAAAATCAATTCTTTCATCGTATGGTGAACCCGTATGTATGTGCATGTTCGCCGGTCGCCTGTCATTTTTTAGGATCAATGTAATGCCGACCACACACGCGCAATTTTTATCCGGTAAGCAGATGGGTAAAGGTTGTCCCTAATTCGAATCTTATACTATTAGGTTTGTATAAATTTATTGTTGGTTCCAAAAATGGTAATTTTTGGAACCAACCAATTTTTTAAAAAATTTAAATATATCATTATCATTTACCTTCATCGCTATCTGCACAATTATCATCCTGTCCATTGGCCGTGGAAGACAAGTCTGTACCCTGACAACTTTCGTCGTCAGCAACCC
>JAHBCN010008220.1:47408-77902 GCA_019359885.1 Listronotus oregonensis
AACGGTAGGGTTTAAAGGGGGGATACCCTAAGAGGACACCTACACAAAATAGGCTCATACATTGGGGACCCAAGTTGCAGAATGTGCGACGGGGGGGGAAGAAACACCTACTATATCCTATGCGAAGTGAAGCATTGAATCAAAAAAAGACAGGCATTATTTGGGCAACCAAATGAGCCCACGGAATAATCAACCAACCAGTCTCGGGTTATATAGACAAAAGGAACAGACTAATGGGAGGATTGATGTAAAGGATAATGGGAATTAGGCACAAAAAGCCCAAGAGGCTGTGCTCCCTCCGGGTAGTAAGTCAAGACGGCCCCCAGGGAAGAAGAAGAAGAAGATGGGTCCCATTGCAAAAATTTTTCGGGAGTATACCCAACAAAGACTTTTCAACACCCAGTCCATATATTTCGTAACTCTAACAATTTTTTTTCTGTAAAGTACACCAATGAATCCGGCTTACCGAAACTTATATTTTCTATTAAGTTATTTTGGTCCAAAAATGGACTTTAATCGTTTTTCCCGCCGACTAATGAACTGTTACGAACACTGTAATTTTTTGAAATATTTTTTTCCATTTTAATTTGATAAGTACTGTTGAGAAAATATTAAATTATCTTGGAAAATAGACATGATATTAAAAATTAAAATTTTGGGTTCAAAATGGTCTGTATGTAAAAAAAATGGAAGTAAAAGGAAAGAAAAGCCGTTAGAAACAAGTGTGAGAAAAGTTAACCAAAATGTTATAAAGTGGAATAAATTAGTAATAATGTATGTCTTTATTTGCCTACAAAACATTCTAATTATAACAGATACCAAGATTTTGTTAGTAAAGTGGTAAAAATGAGACAAAAATTCTATTAACAGTGTAATTGTTAAATTTAATAATATATCTGTAAAATGGTCTGAATAATACTGTAAGCTGTACAAATTTATGAAAAAAAAATTTTTTGCATATATAATTAATTAAAAATCAATTATTGTCTGTTAACTGTGAAAAAACGTGTATTTGTAATAACCTATTAATAATATATAATACTGTTCCGGGACACATTGTATAAAAACACGGATCCTGGTTTTACACCTTTTTATTGGATATCTGGTTTACAAACGTTTCTATGGTAACACTTTAACGTAACGTAATAATGACAACGGTTTAACCTTAACTGTCTGTCAACTTCTTATCTCGTCTGAATAAAAAAACAAACTGACCCGGCGGATTTCCTTCCGCTTTATATAGTAATGGGGAAAAAAAATGGAAAAACGGAAAAGTCTAGAATTAGCTGGAAGAATTCTTTACTACAGGATGCCAGAAAAGTGTGAAAAGGATGTCTCCAGCGCCCTCAGGATAATCCGCAATGGCCGTTGAAAAAGGAAAACTAAGGTAACCTATTTTTAATAAATTATTAACCTAAATAAAATAATTTAACCTTTACATTTCTAATAACTAAAACACTAACTAAAGTCTGTAAAATACAAACCTTTAGGAAATTGGGTTCTGTATTTAAAATTTTCCCTAATTCCTCCTTAAGTTCCCCTACAGTTTCTCCTACATCAATTCTTATCATTTTAGGCTCTTCTATATCTTCAGATTCTAAATTAATATAATACACTTTCATTTTATGCCTCCTTTTTATATTTTTCCATTCTGTCCTAAAAATATATATCTTATTTACTACAAACTTTTGATATGATACCGATACTGGTCTAAAATTATGACGGTTTGTACATAGGGTGGGAATGTTTTTTATTACCTACTGTCCCCAAAATAAAAACCGTGTAAAATGACTCCAATAATTTTTGTATTTATTTTTAACAGATTTCTCCCATTTTTTATGGGGAAATGCTGAAAATTTTACAGATATTCGCCAAACGTTTTTCTTGTTTTGGTAAAAACAAGAAGGGACTGAAAATAATAGTTTTTCAATGCATTTTTAATGACACTAATACATTTTTTTTATTGAAATAAGTTGTAGGATTTGAACCCAAAAGCTTTTAATTTACAACTAAATGTGCAAAATCCTAAAGTCAATTATCACAAATCAGGAACCTACTTAAAGTTAATAAGTTTATATACTTGACCATCTCCTGCTATTCTTAAACAATAGACGATAAAGGGTGTTTAAGGGGGAAAACCCTTCTTTTTGATTACTGGTCATGTCTGAAAACTCTCTTGAGTAAATTAAACAGTCAGTTTAATTAAAATCTGATAATTTTAATCATGATGTAAATCAGGCCAAACCTTATACTTGTATAAATTGATACAATATTCACTAAAAGTTGGAATACAGCAGAAACAAGCAAAATTAACAAACAACTGTTAACACTATAAGTATAAGAAGTTTTTTAAAAAACTTAATTATTTAAGTCATGACTATCAGAATTCAATGATATATTCTTTGACGAATAACAGGTATTTTGCCAATAAAATTAAATGTGCAAAGCGGAATATTTATCTACTGACAACCCATTCAAATCTCACAGTGGAATTACTCGATTTTAGTATCAACCCTTGTATAACGCCTTGATGGCAAGATAGCGACCCTCGCACATTCTTATAGTCCTTAACCTTATTGCATTAAATGTGAGAAAAGACATCTTAAAGAATACTGGAATAAACTTTAAAGTCCAGTTCAATATTAAGAACGATTATTATGTTTAATTTTAGATATTTCTTTTTCTTTTGTGTAAATATCAAAAACAAAGAATATGAATTTTGTAAATCTAGATGTTAAATTAATTTCACTCCAGGAGGTTCGCCAAACTCCTGGTGTTACCCATCGTCTTCTCTGATTTTTGGTCGTCTTTCTTCCAAATCTAGTGAGATTTAGTTAACGTTTCCCGGCGGCCGAAGTTTTCACGCAAATTTAGTATTAGCGCCAAAGCTGTTAGCTCCGAAACAATGTAAAGTAAAACCTTTTCCAGGGGCTAGTCATTTTGCCGAACAGAATTTAGGACTGATATAAACCCCCATTATGTTGTATCTCCTTTGTTCTAATTCAAATTATTTTCTTAAGCATTTTTTCAGATCATTTGGGAAAAAGACACAAGATAGCTCTCACTCAAGCTCTCTTAAGATTCTGGGCCCATTTATTGGTATTCACAGACATATGTCCATTAAACGATAAACATTATTGCATAGCCTCAATTTTTAGTTCTTGTTACTCTTGGCAAAAACTGTCAAGAAATAAGTGGCAAAACATAGACTTATTTGGCGACTGGCGTGGGTACATAAGCTTCAGCATTAAAGAAAAACAATAATAATAATAATTTGGGTAAAACAATAATTTAAATATGGAAATAAAAAGAATAATTTAAAAAATAAATTTTAAAAAAAAAGTTTACAAATATTTAAAGGAGAGCTTTCTCGTTCTTTTATTTAAGGTAGTTAAATAACGAAAGTTTTACAAATATTATCCCCTTTTACAATAAGAAAACCCCCGGCCCCTTTAAAATTTCCAAACACCCAAATTTGGGATGGACATCTTTTTCTTTATCTTTTCCCACCCCCAAAAACCCCCATCTCTCTCTAACAAAAATTGCTTGTTGAAGGGCCGGGACTTGTACCAGTACGGATCATTATATTTTTCCTTTTTTTAGTTTTTTGGGGAAAAATTTTTTTTTTTTTTTGTTTTAAATTTTTTTAGGTTTCCCCTTTTTTCCAAAGCAAAAATTTTTTTTTTGGGGGGGGAAAAAATTTTTCGTTTTCCCTTTTTTTTTTCCTTTTTTTTTTTAAAAAAACCCCCCCCCAAAGGGGGGCCAAAAAAAAAAAATTTTTTAAATATTTTTAATTTTGGGGCCCCCCAAAAAAATTTAAAAAAAACCCCTTTTTTTTAAAAAATTTTTTTTTTTTTAATTTTTTTTTTCCCAAAAATTTTTTTTTTTTTAAAAATTTTTAAAAAATTTGGTTTTAAACAGGGAAAAAATTTTTAAAAAAAAAATTTTTAAATTTCCCCCAAATTTTTTTTTTGGGGGGGGGGTTTTTTTTTTTTTTTCCCCCCCCAAAAAAAATTTTAAAAAAAACCCCCCAATTTTTTCCCCAAAAATTTTTCCCCCCCCTTTTTAAAAAAAAAAATGGGGAAAAAAAATTTTTTAAAAAAATTTTTAAAAACAAAAACCGGTTTTTTAAAAAAAAGGGGCCCTTTTTTTTAAAAAAAAAAGGGGGGAAAAAAAGGGGGGAAAATTTTTAAAAATTTTAAAAAAAATTTTAAATTTTTTTTTAAAAAAAGGGGGGAAAAAATTTTTTTTTTCCCCCCAAAAAATTTTTTTTTTTAAAAAAAAAAAAGGGAAAATTTTTTTTTAGGAAGGGACCCCTGAATCCAAACAGAAAGGGACAGAACAGCTTTTGTGGGGGAAAAGGGTTTTCCCTGGCTTTAGACATAGAGCGGATAGAACCGTTTTCATGGGGAAAGGGGAATAGGGCCTCATAACGTTCCTGTAACAAGGACCTGATACCCAAAAAACGTCACTATACGGGAAAAAAAAGGACATGACGGATCTAATTGTCTGCTCGTCATACTTTCCAGGAGACGGGGACCCGAAATATTTTTGGCTCTTTCCGGTAGCGACAGGTAAAAAGGAGAAGTAAGAAGTCTCTTCCAATCTGATTTTGGTTCATTAGAAGTCTGATCCTATTGGGAGAAATATAAAAAAGTGTGAGCCCCAATAGCCCGAGCGGTGGCAGTGGACGGCGAAAAAAGTCCACTCATTTTAAACCCTAAGTAACCAAACCCCAACACTATTTCCTCATAGAAAAAGAGCTAGTAATATTTAAAAAATCAATATTTTTTTAACAAAACGGTGAAAATTTTTGGGTTTTTTAAAATTATCAAAACCTTCAATTTAAATTGCATTATTTTAAAAAAAATATCGTAGGAACCTTTCCCGGCCCTTTCATACATGGCAGATATCGACAATGTTACTTAAGCACAATTTGATTCTTAATACCCCCTTCACAGACAATACTTTTTAAAATTATTATTATTTTTTTTTCAATTAGAAAAAAGAATTTTTATTAATAATATATTTCAATTTCATATATTTCTTAAGAAAAGTCGTTTACGGTGAACAAATTTTAAGACTCCTTCTACGTCTTTTTTTTAACCCCCATAAAATATATTTTTTTAAAAAGAAAAACAAAATTATTCTTTTTTTTCCTAGTGCTGTTTCGCAAACAGGTCTTAAAGGACTCTTCTGAAGAGTTTTTTTTCTGGAGAACTGAAAACCAAAATAACTAAAAATTTAAAAGAGCCACCAATAGAACTAATCCTAAAAAAAACTGGGTGCAACAATATAAGTTTTTTATTTACTAACCAGGCTCTGGATTTCCAACATCCAATCTGCAAAATTTTAAAACCCCCGTCTTCTGCATAGCATCGTTAAATTTCATATCCTCTGTTTTAAAAAACCCCCTATCAATGCTTTTTGTGTTTTTTGTTAAACCACAATGCGACAATCCCCATCCCCAATCCGTCTAGTTTGAAGCGATTTTTGCGTGTTTGAGCAACCCAAATGTTGAATCCAAAAAAGTCAAAAAAATAAATCAATAACCTAAATAAAAGATATACTTTTTTTTTAAATACAGGTGTTAAATTACTGGGTGTTTTTCAATTACGCAAAAAAGGGATTATGTGGCACAATGCTCTGCTTTTTTTATTCCTGTTTTACGAGGCATTGGGGATTGGGAAAATTTTTTTTTTCCCCGAAAGCAAAAAGTTATCCGACGCCGGGTTATCCCTAAACGCTTGTCCCCATAATGCGTTTTTTGGGGTAGAAAATTTAAAAACAACCAACATTCAAAATATATTCAAAAAACTTACTTCTTACCATTTAACTCAAAAAAAAAAATATTTATATAAACAAAATTTTAAAGAAACACAAGCCAAACTTAAAAAAAAAAAGTTATAGCTTGTATCATTTGGGGGAAGAGTTAATTATGTCTTTATCTCCCTTTTTTCTATCATCAATGAAATACGGTGCGAAGGTGTTTACCCCCCAAAATTGCTTTGACTTATTTGGAATTTTTTAGCGGTATTATTGGGTTTTCTTCCCTTTTTTATAATAGTATAGTTGGGAGTGCGCTGTTTTCCCAGTTTTAATTTTAAATTTTAGGAAAATCAGTTGGTGTGACGGAAAAACTTTAAAACGTTTAAAGGGGTTTTCCCAAAATTTTAGCCTTTTTTTGGGGCTTTTTATTATAAATTTTTTTTTATTATTTCTTATCAGCCCCAAACCATAAAGAAAAAACATTCAAAATTTTAGACCTGGGAAATATACCCTTTTTTTTTGCTGCAGCCTGCCTGGGTGTTTTTGTGGGACTGTTTACATACTGTTCAACGACCTTAGTGTTTATTTGTTTATTTTTGATAAAAACAAAGGACTGACCTCCCCATTGTTTGTTTTTCTGTATAAAAAATTAGAAAATGTCTATTTTCGGGTACCCAGGTCGAGCAGAATGTGTTTTTAAGGCACGGCCAAAGGATGAGGAATTGTTTGGGCTCCTTGTGACTCATGAAAAAGTATTCTGCAGGACCTGTGTAGGCATCAATACCACGGGCTCATGAGTTGCACTGACTAAAGAAAATTTTATTTCTTTTTCTGTTCGGTTGTAAGTATTGTCTAAAACCCTTTGTTAAAGAATAACAAGTTAATTGAATTGTTAGAAGAATCAAAAAACCGAAAGTTTAAAGAAGGAGGCTAAATTTTTTACTCTAAAAGTAAGTATGGAAGAAACCCAAGAACAAAGGAAACAAGTAAATGTGCTTCCCCTGAGAACAAGAATAAAGATGTTCACATAAAGAGAAAAAGGGCCAACCCCCAAAGGGGATTTCCCAGGATGCCCTTTTAAATGAAAAAGGCAAGATTACAAAGACACGATTGTGGAGCAAAAAAAGGAAATATCTAAGCTTAAAAAGAAATCCCAAACTATGGAGAAGAATAAAATAATTTTAGAACAACTTGAAGACTTTGGTAAAAATATGGATCTCCAAAAAAAATGGCATGAACTTAATATTTTGAAGAACAATATGCTCACAAGTATTGAAAGGGCAACAAAGAAATGAATTTTATGTAAAGGATTTAAAGAACTTAATTGGGGTATTTATTTTTAAAAAACAGTAAAGGACGGGAAAAGTCTTTTTGGGTAGGAACCAGGGGGAACCAATTCCAAGTTGCCACTGGGAGGGAGCAGCCAGTAGAATGTCCTATAACAAAAACCAAGCAGATCCAAACATCATACCCCTTTACCTAGCTTTAAAAAGGGATCCTCCCCGGGGAATATTCTGGTGCTGGGTGATGAATCAGTTAGATATCTAAATAAAAGCTCTAACAACCAAATTTTTAAGAAAAAACAAACTTTAAGATCCAGTGTATAAGGCCCGGTGGAACATATGACAATGTTACGCTTTTGTTAGACAATGAAATGGTTTAAATTAACACTAAAATTTGGACTTCCTTTTTTATTTGTTAATTGTTCCCAAACTTTTTGGTTAGTGATGTATCTCCAACCGTTTTCAAGGGAAAATTTAAAAAAAAAAAAAAAAAAGTTATCACTTGAAAACGGTTGGAAATATGGTTTGTAAAATTAAAAAATAAAGACAATGGAAGTCCAAGTTTTTAGTGTTATTGATATGACAATGTTATTGAAAATTTGGTTTTATTGGGAAAGACTTTGGTAGAAATGACTATGTTGTTATTACAGCGGAGGTAATGATTTTAATCAACAAACCCCAAAATAAGAAACATCTGGAAAAACTTAAATTATGTATGAATGCAAATTTCTTTTTTTTGTCTACAATGGTTTTGTCCAACATTAAAAATATTTTAAGATTTATATGTTTAATGATAAGGTTTTGGGAAATTTTTTAAATAAGGTAAATTGTTTTTTTCAGGGTCTTTTCTTTTATTAATATAATGAATGGGGGGGGTAGTAAACTTTTGTAAGCAAAGTCAAATTGAAGGGAAGTGAGTCCCCAGTCTTAGTATCTATAAGTCTCCCCATATATGTCCCTTTGGGTAGGGACATATAAAAAAAGGATGCTGTTTTTGCCTGACACTGTTCACCCCCCTAACCCCGCCAGTTAATAGTGAAGGAGTTTTTTTTTAGATTAGGCAAATCCAATTCACCCCCTTTAAAGGAATGTACAACATTCCCAGTATTTCCCAGGTAGTATTTTATATTTTAATTCTGGAAGTACACTGGCACTTTTTTGATGAAAAAAATTTCCCTCTAGTAAAAAGGGAAAGAACCCTTGTATTGCATGTATTTCTGAGATTCCTTGACTGATGATATCAATGAGTGTAAAGTAAACATAGATGGTTATTTAGATATTAGACAAGAAAAGCTGTAGTAGGCAAAAATTGGAGGTACAGATGTATGTTAAAAAAGATTTAATTGTTTCAAAAAAAAAAATTTAAAAAAATTACTGGCTTTTAAGTGTATTAGTTAGATGGAATAAAAAAAACTTATCATAGTTTGTATTTATCATTCGCCTAGCAGTAGTGATGCACATTTTTTAAAATTTTTTTTGGAACAATATTGTGATGAATATATCTTGATATTAATGTACCAGTAATTATTGTGGGAGATTTTAATATTAATTGGTTGGGTGATTTTTAAAACAAAAAAATTTTAAAAAAATATACAAATGACGTTGCTTTAAATCAATGTGTGACTGGCTTTACTAGGGGAAACAATTCATGGTGGTTCAATTATAGATCTTTTTTTTTGGAAAATGTAAATATGAAACAGTGTGGGGTTTTTAAAAACCCCCCGGGATTAGTGACCAATATTGTTCAAATAGATAAGATATTTTTTAAAACCCAAAAAGATTTCTCCCTTTTTTTAAAAACCCGTAAAAAGATTAAATTATACATTGACCCAAGGAACGGCTATCATTAATGCATTGGGATTACCATATAAGGGATATTAATGTAAAGTTTAACCCTTTTTTTACTTCAATTTTAAGGGTTTTGGGTGAAGTTGCCCCAAAAAAAAAATCAGGATTTTAAGAGATAAAAGTATGGTGGAATGAAAGGGTTGAAAGGGCTGTTTTTTATAGAGATCAAAGTTAAAAAAGTTTTGCAACATAAAAAATGAGGAAAAAAAGCAACTTTATAAAAAAAAAAAAACAAAGTGGTCAAAACGATACGTAATGAAAAAGAGTTTTTTTTTAAAGCAAAAATAGATAATTGTAAAAAAAATTCTACTGAAATGTGGAGGACCCCTTAAGGAATTTATCCACAAAAAAAAAAAACAAAAATATTTAAATGAAATAGAATTTAAAATAATATTGTAGAAACTGGGCACAAAAAATTACCTGATTTACCTTAATAAGTATTACATTGAAAGTGTAGCCGATATTGTTTTATAAATATAGATAAAAAGGGCACTGATTCCAAACTCTGTCAATTCAAAAAATAAAAAAATTTTAACGAATTTCTTCTTAGCAGGGAAACTCTTAAAAAAATTATCTTTTTCTTCCAAACAGAAGTAGTCCTGATGAAATCCATGTTGAATTTTTAAAGAATGGGTTTATAGATTGAGGACCCTTTGCTAAACTTTTAAAAAAATTTTTTTTAAAACAGGGCGGGGACCCTCGGCGCTTAAGGTCTTGTGTTGTCCCTGTTCCCAAAAAAAAAATGCCATTTTTGGGCCCCAGACCTCCGGGCCGGGAAAAAATGTTACCAGCTATAGAGAAAGCTCTTGAGAAATATGGAAGAACAACTTTTTAAAAGCATGTGGGAAAAAAACAGCTTAATAAATGATTTTCAATCAGGTTTTGAAGGGAAAAAATTACTGTAAAAAGGGTTCAAAGTGTGCTTTTATGAGGGAAGGTTGTTTGGATGAGGGGGTAGGAACGTTGGCGGTTTTTCTAGATTTTAAAAAGTTTTTTAAACCATAGGGTAGAAATTTTTTTTCAAAAACAAAAATTGGGGGTTGGGGCTTAAAATTAAAGGTTTTTTGGGTTTTGAAAGAAAAAAAAAGAGTTAAGGGTTTAATGGTGAAATTATCAAATAAATTTATAATTTTCATGGAAATTTTAAGGGGAATTTTATTGGACCATTCTTTTTTGTTTTTTATAAAATGACATTTTGGTTTTGCAGATTTGCTTTAATTTTTTTATGAAAACTAATTTTTTGACCAAAATTAAAAAAGAACAGTCTTTTAAAAAAAAGTTTTTTATATAAATATATTTTGGAAAAATTAAATTAAGGGGAATTAAAAAAGAAGTTAAAATGAAATAGGAAATGAAAAATTAAGGGGGAATTTTGTAAAGGGGTTTTTAATGTTAAAATAAATGGTTTTTTTAGTTTGAATGTTCAAAAAAAAATATTTAGGGGTGATAATGAAAAGATTTAAAATTTGCATGCTAATTATATAATATTTTAAAAATTAAATATAGTAATTTAATTTTTTCTTTTTAGGTGTGCCCAAAATTTATCCATGGGACAAAAATAACTATTTATAATAGTTGGTTTTTTTTTCATTTTAAATTACTGTTCTACCATCTTGTATCTGCTGAACCAAAATGAATTATCTAGAATTCAAAAATTCCAAAAAACGAGCCATGAGATTGATTTTATCATGTCCAAAAGCACTCCCAATTAGATTCATGCTAGACGAAAAAGGTTACCTGTTAGGGGTGTATTTTGAATACCTCACAATTAAATTTTTATTTTTTTAAAATTAACATTGGTAGGGTCCAACATTTTGGAATAAGCTGGTTCGCACCAGGGGAAATACATCGTTATAACACAAGAAGGCAAAATGATTTCTTTGTTCTTCCCAAAAAAAAAAAAAATGGGGAAAATTCAGTTTTCCAAGGGGGCTGATAAGATTTAATGGGTTTACCCCTGAAATTTTTAAAACAAGTCTGTTGATGTTTTTTAAAAAAAAGTTAAAATTGTATTTCTTGGAGGGGTTTAAAAATTTTGATCCGTATAAGTTTTTTTTATTTTGGTGACTTTATATATTTTTTTTTTTCTTTTTTTTTCTATGTTGATGTTTGTTTTTTAATTGTTGTTTTTTTTGTATATTTTTTTTTTTTTGTTTTTTGACTATATTTTTAATTTTACGGGTTTTTGGGCAGGGTTTTTTTTCAGATTTTAATTTGTATAATTTTAAGGGCTGTACCTATGGTAAATTTTTTAATTAGTACTTTGTGCTAAATAAAGAATTTAAAATGTATAATACATAGATATTTTTTGGTTATGTGGCCTTTATTTTAAAAATCATAATCAATGGTCTACTTATGAATCTTTAAAGGGCTTTTTATACATCATCAAAAAGTGCAAACCAGCATCTTGCTGGGTTGTTTTAGGTCAAAAATGATCCATTTTTTTTTACAGACTTGGTTTTGTTAGGCCAAATCCTTTTAGTTAAAAACAGGGGGCGGACTGTATGGTAGGAAAAAGCTAATCGATTGCAGCGCTCGCTGGGCAAATTTTCGTTAAATCATGCTTGATTTAAATGTAAACAATGAATAAAAATATTAAAAAAAGTATAATAGTTGTTTGTGTAGTTGACTGAAGAATACTGGCAGAAATAGTAACTGTTAATTTTTTACACCCCCATTCTAGTTGGGAAAAGTGGAAAAAGGAAAAAATGGATTAATACACACAGACAAAAAATCTCTTTAAAAAAAAGAAAAAAAAAATTACTCGTTTCTTTTTTCCCGGGACCTTTGTTCCCGTCTTTTCCCCGGGGTTTTTAATGGTTTTCAGTTTAAAAAATTTTTTTTAAAAGACTAAGTAATCAAGGGAGTCTGCAGAACTGACTTTAGGGGTCTGTGTAGTCTTCATGATTGTGAATAGAAAAAATGGCTATAAGTTTTCAAAAATAAAGTATTATTAGTGTTAAGTTTATTGAAAATGCCCCAGATTTTCACCTGGGGGATTTTAAACCCGTAAAAATTTGACATTTGTTATGTAATCAAAGAGTCATTTACAGTGCTGACCGGGGCTATAATTTATTTAGAAAAAAAAAATACATACATTTATAAATAATCTTACTGAAATTTTTAATTTTTTGACAAATTTGTAGTAGGATGAATACAAGTAACATTTTTTTTAAAACATTTCGCCCCCCCTTTTTTTCCCGTTCAACCTGTTTTTTCCCCCTTTTTGCATCATGTTGTGCAAAATTTTTAAAAAATTTTGGGGGAAAAATTTTTTATTGTCGGGGTCGCGAATTTCTTTCCTTATTTATCTGTCTATACATTAACATATAGGCATTTGTACTTGAACCAACCCCCCCGGAATAATACGCCCCTGGGCCCCCCCCGGGGTTTTTTTTTATGTCGTTTTTTTGTTTTTGGGGCTGACACTTTGATCATTAAAAAAAAAACCCAAAAATTTTTATCGAAATCTTTTATGTAGGCATAGTAGTGGCCCCCGGAAGCACTACCTGAGTGGATCATAAACTGAAAAGTTCATAAACATAAGGACCTTTTGCTTGTTTTCAGATGGTTGTTTCCTGAACTAACGTCAATACCAAAAAAATACAATTTAAACTTTGAATATTGTTAAAAAAAATTTTTAAAAAAAAAAAAATTTGGTTTTGGGGGGCCCCCCAATGAATACCATAGTTATGGCTTTTCTTTGGGCAAAGAAAAAAAATTGCTATTTTTGTTTTTTAATTTTCAGTACTTATTTTTAACTTTTTTTTTATTTAAATCGCAAATTTCTCTTTTAAAAATTTAAAAAATTTCCCGTTGTTAAAAAAAATTAAATATGACACCCCCTTTTTAATAACATAAAGAAAAGATAAGATTTTTTTAAAAAAAACCCCCAAACAATAATTTTTTAATTGCAAATTTTTTAAAATTTTAAATTGTATCTTTTTTTTTTAATTTAAATCATTTTTTTAATGTTCTTCAAAATTACTACGGAAAAAAAACACTCATCCTCGTCAGGGAAACGGAAAAAAAAAGCAAAAAAAAAAATTTTAAAAAAAGGGGGTAGAACTGATTAAATTAATAAAAAAAAATGTGTTACTGAAATTTTTTAAAAAAAATTTTTTAAAATTTTTTAAAATTCCTATTTTTTAAACATTCTAAAATATTTGCATTTTGGCGGTAAAACTGTTTAAAATTTTAAAAAAAACAATGTGTAACTGAAATTTTTAAAAAAATTTTTTAAATTTAAACTAAAATTTTATTCAAAAGGGAATTCAAAATAAAAAATTTTAATAGCCCCTCAATGAAGCCCCAGTTTTTTAAAAATTTTTAAAACTATATTTTTATAAAACCCCATTGGCCAATACATATATGAAATTTTTTAACACAAATGCCAGTGGTTGTGTGTGTGTTGTCCCCAAAAAAATGTGTAGCTTTATAGCAACGACCGCAGTGCATGGAAAGCTATGGGGGGGAAATTTTAACCCATTTGTAAGGACTTTTTTTTTGGGTTTTTTTTTTTAAGATTTTCCAAACAGCATGACGCTTTTAAAAAAATTGTTCCCCAATGATTATTCATTTTTTATATTTTTTTGTTAGGGAAAATACCCCTCACTGTCAATAAAAAAAACTGGTGTGTCAACTTGTCGAAAGTTATTTGAAAAGTTTTAAATACTGCCGAGAAAAAATATAATTTTTTATAATGAACAATCGACATAATTTTAAAATCTTGGTTTTTTTTTAACCGAAAAAAGGGGAAAAAACCCAAAAAGAATCGTACTTCAAATTGAGAACCTAATAAAAGGGGCCGCGGGGGCAACAAAATTAAGCCCAACAACGATCGCAAATATGGGAAAAAATTTTTTATAATCAACCCGGATTACGCTGCTTCCCGTATGTTTTTCAAGCAGAAGACCACAAAAAAAAAGATTACAATATATTTGAAAAATATAATAGGGACAATTTATTCTATGCATAAAAAAAAATATGAACATTGGAAAAAAAAAGACAAAAGTTTGGGAAGAAATTAAATATTTTTTGTTTTCCATGATTTCAAAAGATGGATAAAAAATATAGGCTTCAAGTAAAAAAAAAAATAATAGAAAACTTTTTTTGGGCTTAGATATTGTTCATTAAAAAAAAATTTTTAAAAAGGGGTATATAAAAAAAAAGAAATATAGTGTTGTTCATTATTAATGATTTATAAAAAATTTTGGTAATTGTTATTAAGTTTATTAATAAAAAATACTACAAGATTATTTTTTTTTTTTTAGATTGAAATTTAAATAACAATTTAAAAAAAATTTTAATTTTTTTTTTATAAAAAACCTGCCTAAATTTCAAATTAAATTTTTTTTAATTTTATTAAAAAATTAATATCTTTTTTACGCCATACTTTTTTTTCTTCCCCGGATACGTAACTAAAAATGGGTATAATTCTGACTTTACCCCGTGCATTTTACCTCCCAAAAGGTAAACCAGAGCGTGTTTTGGGGAAAAGCCTGTTTTTTTTTTTAACTTGCTTAGGGGACCGGTGCAAGATCGAAAAAACAATTTTTCATCGTATGGTGAACCCGTATGTAGTGCATTTTCCCCGGGGCGCCTGCCCATTTTTTTGGATCAATGTAATGCCGGCCACACACGCGAAATTTTTTTTCCGGTAAGCAGAGGGGAAAAAGGGTTTTCCTAATTCAATCTTATACTATTAGGTTTGAAAAAAATTTTTTTTTGGGTTTCCCAAAAAAAGGTAATTTTGGGGGAAAACCCAATTTTTTTGCAGTCGTAAATTTGACAATCGTTTCCCCTTCAATAGTATGATCATTTTCAGTCCTGGATACTGGTATGAACGAATTTAAATTTAGTTTTTCAGAAAATACAACCCTGAAAAAAGAGAAGTTGATTTGTCAAAAAAAAGTGGTGCCCATTAGTATCTTGGAAGGGGAGAAGTCAACCTTTGGTTGAAAGGTTGACTTTCTCCCCTTACAAGCTGTACTTCAGAAACAATCAATAAGTTAATATATAATAATTTTTAAAAGCTAAAGAAAGTGCAAAACCTGGCAATTTTTTGCATGAAATTTTGAGATTAAGCTTAACTTATCCTTCCCTTCAAAATCTATATTATGCCGATGGGCGCTCTTTATTTTTAAGGGGTGAAAACTACCCCTTATTGCTAAAACCTATAAAACTATGCATTAAAGCTTAGGTTAAGTAAAATTTGACGGAAATAAGTTGAAAAGGTAGTATTTTGTTTCTTTGAAACATTATTTGAAAAATTTCAGTCCTTAAAGATCAACCCCAATTATTCTTTAAAAAATATATTTCCCCCAAAAAATTAATACATTATCACAGTGTTTTTCCTGAAAATTTGGAATTAAGCTTAACTTACCCTCCTCTTCAAAATCTTTATTATGTTGAAGGTTGCTTTTTATTTTTTAGAGGTGACAACTACCCCTTATTGCAAAAACCTTCAAAACTTTCATATTAAAGCTTAAGTCACATGAAATTAGGCTCATATAAATTTTAAAATAAGTATTTAATTCTTTTTAACATTATTTATTATATTTCAACCCTTGTAAATAAACCCTTATTATGATTTAATAAAAAAAATTGTTTAAACTAGAAAAATTAACATATTGTCACAGAGTTGTAATTAAAAAATGTGACTGACCAAAAGTATTACTAATTTAATTTTAATTTTTTAATTCTTAAAAATCCACCCCTTACAATATTACAATGCAAAAAATAGTACAAAACCAGGATTTTTTTTTAATGCATCGAATCGCTTTTAGCGAACGCCAAAAATGTTTTTTTTTTAAGCATAACTCCTTCATTTTTTGTGATAAAAAGTTCTTTAAAACACCATTTTACTGGTTTTTTTCCAAAACTATAAGTTCTTATAAATTAAAACTGTTTAAACCCCTTACTTTTTTAAATGGGTGAGTTTAAAGGGCTGAAACAAGGTAGTGGTCGTCTATAGACACGTGTTTTAAACGTTTATAATATCTCACTTATTTCTGTCATAAAGTAAATAAAAAAAAAGGAAATGTTTGTAACTTAAAAAGCTTTAATTTGATTCCTAAGTACTTTTTACGTGTCTCCCTGAGTTTTTAAGTTATTTCCTAGAAAAGATCATTTTTTATTAAAATTCTGATATTTGATTTTTACTTGCAGTTCCATTTATTTCAAAATTAAGCAATTTAAATCGGTTAAAATTTAAGAATCTATTTATGATACCTATATAAAGAGAATTGAAAGAGATTTACAACACGTTTTAATTAGTGTGGTAATCAGGGGGTTGTTTTCAAAAAATTTGCACTCAAAAAATTTTGGTCTAATCTTATTTTAATCATAACTCACCCAACTTTTATGATACATATCTTAAAAAAAAGCAAGGTCTTTACAAATGGTACAAGGTCTTTACAAAAAAAGGTTATTTTAGTTTTTCTTAAAAAATACGAAGATTTTGCGTTATTTGCCTTTAAAACTCTGAAATTTTGTGTTTGATAAATAACAGCTAACCTTTAACGAACCACAACTTGGTTTGTATTTGTCTCGCAGCAATTACAAAAAAACATTTTAGTAGTTTTTTTTTAATCTACAATATTGCTATTTACAGTTTTTTTGATTAAATGCATATTTATCGAGTTATTTGCAAAAACCCGAATAAAAACGTTGACTTTATCGACGAAAACCGCCGACTTTCGATCGCGAATAACTTGAAAAGTATGCATTTTACAAAATAATGCATACTTTCTATCGATTTCTGTGGTCAAAATATTTTTAAAAATTTCCACCACCCCCCGGATGATTTGACAACCACCCCTCAAGGTAAAGGGTCCCTTCGGTATGATATAGGTTTTGATCCTTGGACTATTCACTACCTACTATCAAAATTTCCAGTCATTCTATGCATTTTGAAAAAATTAAAAGGCAAAATGGTTCGTTTTCTGGACTATTAATCATAAAAAGGGCTTTTCCCTAAAGTTTCTTGTGCCAAACATCTTTTAAATATGTAAGTACTCTGATGCATGAATAAACCTAACTAAAACTATACATATTTTAAAGTTTCTGAAAAAAGGGAGAAATGGCCCAAAAAATTTATCCATAAAGAATCCCCAAGTGCCCGGGGGGAAAATGAAAGGACGGTGTACTAAAAAATTTTTCGACAGCTTTGGGGGAAAAAAATATTATTCGAAAAGTGGTCAGGGAAATGCGGAAAATTTAAATTTTCAAATTTCTGAAATGGGCTAGGGGGTAACGAATCTTGAATAAAAAAAGTAAGTTTCTTGAATTTTGTATATTAACCCAACAGAAAAAACCTTTTTTTAAAGTCGGGAAAATTTTAACCCCTTTTTTGTTTACTTTTTTGCTGTATTCTCAAAGGGGGGGGGGGGTTTTTTTTTAAAAAAACACCTGTATCTTAAAACGGCCCCTTTTTCTTTACAAGGCTATTCCCAAAAGATTTTTTGGGCTAAAAATGTTAAAATTTTGAGTTTTATTTTTTTCCATGCCCCGGCTAGGGGGTTTTTTTTCGATATTCCAAGAAATGGTTAATTTTATAAAAAATTAAATGAATTGGTTTTTTTTTTTCTGAAAAAATGTAAAAATAAAAGTTTTCGATATCTTTTTTTCCAAAAATTTTCCCCTAAAAAATTTTTATATCAATATCTAAAAAACAAAAACCAAAAAAATTTTTTATGGGACATAAATTATTTTTTTACAAAATTTTTTATTTAATTTTTTTCCAAATAAATTTTACGGTTATAAAAAAAAAATCGTATTCCAGGGGTATCCTTTAAAAAAAATCCTAAAATTGATTTATTGATTAAATTTAAAATTTTTTTAAAAAAAAGACATATAACCAAATTTTTCCCGTAAAAACAAATTGTTCATATAAAATTTTTTTTAAAGTTTTTGAGATAAACTAAAAATTTTCGGCCTAAATTTTGGTAAAAAAGATAAACTTTTTCACTTTTAAAAAGGCTACTTTTCAAAAAAATTTACCAATGCAGTTTTTTTTCCCGGTTTAAAAAACCCCAGGGGGATTAAAAAACCAAAAATAAAACATTTTAGCCCGATGACTTTTTTAGCTCCCCAAGTTTTTAAAATGGTTCCCTTTAAAAAGGGGTGTTTTTTTAAAACCTTTGAATCCCCCCCCTTTTTTTGGGTAAGAAAAAAATTTAAAAAAAAAGTTCAAAGCGACTTTACAAATCAGGTTTTTTTTTGTTGGGTTTAAAATTAAAAAAAACCCCAACACCCTTTTTTTAGTTCAGATTCAATTCCTGGGGCATTTCAAAAACTACCCTTTTACCAAAAATTTTTCCCCAAGCTGGCATTTTAAACCCGGGGGACCCCTTTTTTGGCCCCCGGTACGTAATAAAAGTCACCCCCTTTTTTGGTTAAATATTGGATTGGGTTTCATGGGGTCCAAATTAACTCAAGGGGTCAGAAAATCAGTTTGGGGTAGTTCACTCGTTAAACGCTTTTTAAAATTAAATGAAATGGAAATATGGGGTTAAAAAAGTATCTTTTATTTAATTGAAAAAAAAAAAAGAAAATTTTTTTAAAAATTTATAAAAAAGGTATTTACAAAATCTGTTGATTTCTGTTTCTAGGGGTGAAAATGTTTGAGGCTTTTTTAAATTAACTTTAAATAAAGTCAAAAAAAACAATTTTTGTCTATAAATTTTTTCAAAACTATCACTATTTATTCCATAAATTTTGATCAACCTGAAACAATTCGTCAATTAAAAAAAAGTAAGCCACCCTTTTTCAAGAAAACAAAAAGGACTGGGTCTAATGAACACCTATGCACCACCAATCATCTCTTTTGGGCCCCAAAGGGAAAATTTAAAATACCCAGCTTATATGATCAAATAATTGATTCATAAAGTAATTGAAAATTGAAATTAATTCAATTATCTAATAAATTTGAATTACGAAAACAATTACCTTTCTTTATGGAAAAATGCCAAAATTTTTGGCCGCCAAAAAAATCTTAAAACACGGGGTGTTTTGAATGGAACCCCCTCCCCCTTTTATTTTTCGATTGATCTTACCGCCACCCTTATTTGCCTATTTTTTTTTGTTTATTTTTTATTATAAATAAAATATTTTTTTTATTATTACGGATGGTTACTGGGTGGTAGTTATTTAATATTTCTAGAGTAATTAATTTTCAAATGAATTTTGAGAATGAAGATAATTAAAATTGGAAATTTAAGACTAAAGTAATTAATTCTTCCGGGTCAAATTCCAAAAAAGAATTGAATTAAAATTTGGGAACTTAAAAAAGTAATTGCTAAAATATACAATTACTTTTAGTTTTAATTGTAATTGAATAACTTTTTTAAAAAAAATTGGAAAGCTCTGATCCCGCAAATCTGAATCCGTTTGATATTTGGATATTTAAGAGTGTGCAGGCCGAGTAGTTAAATAAATCATAATAAATATAAATCGCAGAATAAAATATTTTTAAAAACTTTTTGATTAAATAATTAATTATGTAACTTACTTGTCATTGAGCTTTATCCTATGCATAGTGTTGTAATAAATCAAACCTCTTTAAATGCAGCGTAAGTAAAAGGAAACTTAGTAAACTTCACCCCCTTATGGGCGCCCACATTTCTTGTTACATTTTTCGCAAAAATACTGATTATTACCATCCAAAGTCTCCGGCTGAACAAACGCCCTTATTGCTTCTTCTACACTGTTAAAAACTACCTAAAGAAAATTCGAATATTTTTTATTATTCCATTTAGTGTCCAACTTAAGGTTTTTGCCAAATAAGCCGAAGATATTATAAAAACACTTTTTAATAATCATCTTTCTAAGCACAAAATATTGTTTAGGTTTCTTAATTAAATACTTATACAATCTTAGTCATTATGATGATATAAGCCATATTAATAAAAGGTGTTTTTTTAGGTTTGATAGAGCTTTACATGGCAACAACTGACTTAACTGTCACTCTGACGCTGACCATAAAATTTATTTTAGTGTACTTTGGCAAATCATCATGAATAGATTTACGCTTGACAACGTTCCCAAATTCTTAAAAATTTACTTTGAAAATCAGTCACCCAGTTCGCCAAACGACTTCGTGAATTTTATGGGCCCCCGGTCTCCATCTGAGCTATTTATTCGTCGCACTGTGGATAGATTTCGTACCACATACTCTTTACACGATGTGAAAACACCACTGCGTCGAAGGAATCTGCGTAATGAAAGAAATATTGCCGCTTTACGTATGTGGAAGAGAATCCAAATTTATCCATTCGTCGTCGGTGGCAACAAGTTGGGCTCTGTCCCTGGAAAATTTTGCGGAAAGATCTTAATCTATACCCCTATAAGATCCAACTGGTGCAAAAATTAAAGCCGCAAGATCATGGGTTGTGTCGTCGTCTCGCTAACTGGGCGTTAGGAAGGTGACCCGTTTTTTTATCGTAAGATTCTGTTTAGCGACGAGGCTCATTTTTGGCTTTCTGGGTGTGTAAATAAACAAAATTGCAGGATATGGTGTGATGCCAATTCACAGGAAATTCGAAGGACTTCATGACATTCAAAAAGTGACCGTTTGGTGTGGTTTACATGCTAATGGGATCATCGGACCTTATTTTTTTAAATGAAGCTGGAGATAACGTTATGGTCAATGAAGAACGTTACCGAACCATGATTAATGAATATTTGTTTCAAAATATGGATGATATTGACCCAAGGAGATGTGGATGCAACAGGATGGGGCACATGTCCCCCGGCGAACGAAACTATCGCCTTGTTGCAAACAAGGTTTGATGACAAATTATTTTCGAGAAATGGACTTTTACCTACCCACCCAGATCTTGTGATGTGACGCCCTCAGATTATTTTCTTTTATGTTAGAAGCCAACATTATTGTGTTATTCATGACATACGGCCAGAAGTGCTTGAAAAAGTCATGAAATTGGACTGAAAGAATAGGCTATCTTGTAGACAGCCGGGTGGCCACATGCCGCAAATAATTTTTAAACGCTTATGTAATAAATTGTTTTTTACGTAGCATTATGTTTTTTAATCATAAAATATTTACTTTCATATTTTTATAGATTAAAGTTCTACCCTCGTTAAAAAACACCCTTTTAATGACTGATACATATTAATTATTTATTTCCCATCATATCATCGACACTATTTACCATATGAAACAAGTAAAATACAATTTGCATCGGTAATTTTAAATATTTAAAGAAACTGTTATTGTTAAATATTTTTTTTAAATTTTAATAAAATAAAAAAGGAGTGAATTTATTTTTTTTAATTAAAACTTTCCTTTTTGTTTTTTGGCATATTTAGTAATACCTTTTTCTATGTTTTACTTTAAATAGCAAAATTCTTATATTAATTAAATTAATTTTTTTGTAAATAAAAATGAATACGAAATCATTCATTCAAAATTAAATTTGTTAAGTTTATAAAAGAGACAATTGTGATATAAAATTTTACTATTAAAAACTGTTTATCAGATAGTATCCAAAAAAATATATGTTAGTCGCGTAAGAACATATGAGCACACAAAAAAAAATAAAAAATTGTAAGAAATAAATATATTAAAAAACTATTATACCTTGCCATCCGAAACTAGTAGTTAAATCCGTAGTTTCCACCGCAGATTTGGAAGAAGTCTGCAGGTTTAAAAACAATTTTTGCAGCTGATAGGGAATAGACCTCGTTTCATTTGCTCCATCAAACTCCCAATTGTACAGGGCGTTGCGGAATTCTGGAGTCATATACAGGGCTTGGAGAAGACTGTTTAGATAACATGTCATCGCCTGATTGACAAGACCCACATAATTTGGTGATTCCACTATAAAAAAAAAACATTATTGTACATAGCATTTTAAACAACAAATAAATATACCGGGTGTCCGGAAATACCGGTCGAATAATTCTAGGGGTAATTCTACATGTTAAATTATGAAGAAAAGTTCGTATCAACATAGGTCCGCAAATGCGTCATAAGGTTTCTATGGCGGTTCAAAGATAGCACCAGGATAAAGGTTTTATTTTATATCTCTGGAACCGTTTCAAATAACCATCTGCGTTTTGGCATATGAACTGCTTTTAATAGTAGGTACTTTTCAGTGTTTTTACTAAGTTATTATTTTAATTAGGGACGTACCGACAGGGAGGGCCTCGATTTAATTTGTTCACTTTTTTATTAAACGACATATTTTTGCAGTTTTCTTTAAAAATTCTGATTCCGCGGTATAAATGACATATAAAAGATATTTCTGTAGAGAACCTGTCAGGCTAGCCGTTTTCGAGAAAACACTCTCCAAAGAAAATAGTGCATGCATGGTCGCCCAAGCAAAAGAGTATTCCGGCATTTTCTGAAAGGCAAAACATTTTTTTTTAATTACACTTATAAACACAATAATAATTAAATAAACTTTATTTTTAAACCTAATGTTAAATTTGTTTACCGTAACTAGATACTACTTTGATATAGAAATTAGTATTATTATTATTGGATGATCTGGACTGTCAGACAGTTATTTGAGCATATTGGACTTATATGGAGATTTTTCTCGCAAGATTATGCCATTAAATTTGTTGAAAGCATGCCTCGAAGACTATAGGCAATTATTGATAATGGAGGCGAATGGACGACTTATTGTTAATAAAGCATCAAAGTAAAAATCATGTATAATGTGTGTATTTTTTCCATTTTTTATCCCAAACCGTTTTCGAGTTTCGCCCAACAATGCGAGTAACCCGTTTAGAAAAAACCCAAAAAATATTAATGGTTGTATTTTATCGTACCAGGTAGATTTGCTAAGGAAAATGTTTATTTAACTAACCAGAATAACGAATTGCTTTTAATTATTTCATTCCAAATTTATTAGTAATTTTTATAAAACGCAATTCTTAGGACTTCGGGGATGCTTTCGAGCGAAAAAAAGTTTATCAACATTAACAGGTGGGAAAGGGCTGAAAATGGACCCTCAAGGCCCGAAAAATGAGTTTCCCGTTAATAATTGGAGAATTTTTGTGTTGACAAAAAATGAAGATCGCCTTGTAGTCTACAAAAATGGTCCTTATATTTTTTTTCGAAAAATCGATAGTTTTCGAGATAACAGGGACCCAAAATTCCCCTAATTTCAGCTGCCGCTCTACCGCTAGAATGCCGCTCTCTTCATGGATTCACTTATAAGCGGTGGACGAATTGTTCCATTACTTGAGGCAATAATTTACATTTTTTAATTATTTAAAGTTTATCGCAATGGGAAAACCCGTACCTATCATTCCATATGAGCTTGAAAGGGGTTAAAGCTTTTTTTTTCACAATATTTTGGGAGTATCTCATTATTTATTGATATTTAAAAAAAATGGTTTGTTATTAACATTTCTTTTTGATAATGAGACCTTAGAAAGTGTTCAATGATCCCACAAAATTTCCTTCACCATCTTACTTGCGTTTTGATAAAAAATTCTTTTGCCCATCTGCAGTTTTTAGCTTACTACCACATCTATCCGGTCTGAAATGGATTTTTCGACGGCCGTTTTTGCGAAAAATATTGGTGTTGCGAAAAAAATGGTGGGGACCATTTTTATAGATTTCGAGGTGATCTTCATTTTTTGTCTGAACAAAAATTCTCTAGTTCCCATATTTTGGCAGATATTCGCGGGAAACTCATTTTTGGGACTTAGGGAGGCCATTTTCAGCGGGTTCCCCGTCGGAATCGTGATAAACTTTTTCTCGCTGAAAGCATTCGCGAAGACCTAAGAATTGCGCCACAAATGAAAACTGTACAGATTTATTTACAGCTTTGGGTACTTTCAGGTCTTCAGTTACTGGACTATATGTGTATTTGTAAAGGTTTATAATTGTTTTCTTTTAGTTACTTAAATACCACCTATTTATGATATACGTAACTAGTATAAGAATCTTCTGGTGCGCAATTCATATAGATAGATGTAGTGGTTTGGGTACAATGCGCAAAAAAAGTTTTATACCAATTTCGCAATATTTAGAAAGTTAAAAAACATTTGAAAACGGAGTAAACCTACTTTTAAAAGAGATATTTTTTTCTAATATTGGAGAACTCCAAATAGTACAGTTTTATATAATATATGAAGTAAAAAGTTAAAAACAATTAATTTTTTTAATGCATTTTAATACTGTTCAGGTAAAGATATTTTAAGTATTATTTTTTATTACATAAGAGGTTTTGCAACCTAACTTTATGATATTAATGTTATTAGTAGTTTAGCTTTATCACAACTGATTTAACAAAAAGAACTATATGCACAAAACACCTCTGATAGAAACATCTATATAAGCACGTTCTAAAAATACCGTAGTTTCTAACTGTATGTTTAAGTATGTTGTAATAAAATTTTAGGAAAATAAATTATCTATGTAACACGAACAACGATAAAAAAATAATTTTTAAAGTTTTTTTAAAATCTCATGGTCACTTATTACCTAATAAAATTGCACCATTAGTGGAAGGTAAAAAGTTCTGATAAAAATACCTAAAAGCCCTGAAAAACCAATCTAATGGAAGCCATGATCTAAAAGATTGTGGCACTGCAAAATTTTCAAACATAAGGGAAGAAAAACACGCAAATTTCGACTCTCGTGCGAGAACTTCAAAATCATTAGACATGTTGGCAGCTGTCAAAAGTAAAGGTTAATGTTGACAGTTAATCTCAATTGTACAGGGTTTTCTATACTAATAATATAAACAGGAAAGATTTAATTGTTTGTTTGTTTGAATTGAATAGGCTCCGAAACTACTGGGCCGATTTGAAAAATTCTTTTACCAATAGAACCCTACATTATCTCTGATGAACAAAGACGATAAAATATTTTCAAAAACGTTAGGGAAATTTTTCCGAAAGAACGGGGAAAAAACAGCCAAAATCGCGTAGTCCACGGGCGAAGCCGCCTGTGAAATGGTTCCTTATAATTTGGCTTGCTTATAAGCGTATTATTTGAAGGAATACAAAAAAGTGGTTAATACAAACTTTTTAGGATTTTTTAGGAAGATTTTAGATATGACATTAAAAAAAAACTAACGATCAAAAAATAGAGAAATTGGGAATATCTTTTTTAATGGAACAGCCTGTATTTTATTAAAAATATAAAATCTATGTGGTTTTCCCTTTTAAAAATATATAACATGTCTATGTTTGGATAAGCAGTTTTGTAACAATTCGACTTTAAATTTTTAATTAATTTAGCAGTTGTGTTAGGCTTTCACGATATAAGACCTAAAAGGGGTGCTCCATCGTATATAAAATGAATATTTAAAGTTGAATTGTAAAAAAACTGCTTATCCAAATATAGATATGTTATATATATTTTTGAAAATGGGAAACGAAGATTTCAAATTTTCAATAAAATAGAGGGTGTTCCATTAAAAAAAAAATATTGTTCCAAATTTTTAAATTTTCCGATTGTGAGTTGTTTTTCTAAATGTCATATCTAAAATCTTGATAAGAAATCCTAAAACTTTTGTATAAACCACTTTTTCCATTCCTTCAAAGAATATCTTTAAAAGCTTGTCAAATTATAAAAAAACCCTGTACAACGTTTGTTGTCCAGGGTTTTTTGCTTGTAAAAGTCGTCAACTCAAAAAATATATTCCTTGAGATGACGCAACTAGGCTGGGCGTTTTATTTTTCGAAAAATAGTAGTACTTTATTATGAAAACATGGGAGTTTCATATAGATGTCAACTCATTGCTATATTTACAGCTGTTCAAAGTTGACGTTTCGCAGTATTTTTTAACAATGGAAAAAAACTGAATATCGTGTAGTGATAAAATCCTTATACCCTTAAAAACTCTTTCTATGAGATCAATGACCTTGTTAAATTCCATGGCAGTTTTCATCGAATTTTGATTAATTGAAAAAAAAATCTCAAAAATAATTCACAATTTTTGGCAGTACTAACTTATGCGAACACACTTTCTCAATTTTCAATTACAAAAAAAGTAATTATTGTTTTCATATCAGAGACGAGCGCTTAGTGTCATTTTACAGATTTTTACAATAAAGACAAAAGAAGAGCCCTTATAAATAGGCAGCCAAATACAGCCTCAAAAATCACTGTAGGTGAGGCTTTGGTTTCATTTAAATTTTCCTTTGCATTTTATGTTTGTTATCAACTGTAGTTATTAACCTTAAAATAAAGTAGTAAATATTTGTAACTTTTGTTTTTAATATTATCGATACATAAAAAATATGAACAAATGTCCCCCGCCCATATATCATTTTTCTACTATATGGCCCATGCCAGCCAAAAGGTCGCCGACCGCTGCTGAAAAGTGTTCTAAGTAAAAAAATGCATCTTGTAAAGTCAGAATTATATCCATTTGTAATGACGTTATTTTTTTTAACTGTCAATCAAAAACATTGGTGTGTCAACTGGTTGTAAAAAGTTATTTCAAAAAGTGTTAAATAATGCCGAGAAAAAGATATAATAGGTATAATGAACTATCGCAGCGGATAATTTTAAATATATTGGCTTTTTTTCAACCGGGAAAGGAACAAGTGTGAAACGGAATCGCACTTTAAATTGAGAATGTAATACAGCGAGCCGCAGATGCACCAAAATTGAGCCCCCCAAGATTACGCTTTCAGTATGTTTTTCAAGCAAAAGACCACAAAAACCAAAATTACAACATATTTGAAAAATAAATATAATTTGAGAAACAATTTATTCGATGTACGTCAGAAAAGGATATGTCACACTGGCAACAATAAGACAAAATCTCAGGCAAGAAATTAAATATTTTGAGTTTTAAACCGAATCCTTAAGAACGTGGGTTAAAAGTATAGGCATCAGATGAAAAAAAATCAATTATTCAAAATTTTAGTCAGCCCAGTTTTGTTACATCTACAGTTCATTGAATTACATTCTCAATTTGAAATGCGATTTCGTTTTGGCTTTGTTTCTTTTTCAGTTAAAAAAAGGCAATATATATAAAATTATTAGCCGCGTTTGTGCATTATTCACGATTAATCCTAATAATTGTTGTTATTAAGTTTGTTAATAAATAAATACTCCAAGATTATTTTTATTTTTTGGGATTAAAAGTGTAAAGACGAATGTAAAAATTATAATATACTGCTAAATCAAAATTTGTTAATTTCTAAAAGTATAAAAGGAATAACAGACTATTAATTTCTGAAAGCAACAATAAATTTTCTAACCTAATATTGATTGACAAAAATATCTAATTATCTATTTTCGCCATACGTTTTTACTCACCTGCAGGCACACTCAGTAACACCATATAGAAGAAATTTCCTGTCTATAATACAAAATCTCTTAAAACCCTACTCCGTAAGTTTTCTCGGCTATAATCGGATTTCCGAATAGCTAGTTCGGAGTATAGAAATAGAAAAACCAGCAAGGGTCTCGCTATGATTTGTTCTCTTTCTATCCCATAAAAATGTACATAAGCTTATCACTGTCATTGCTTTACTTATTTTTGCATTTCATTTTGAACTTTTCAAGTGATCCTAACCCACTAACCTGCAAATCTTTGTTTACTTATTTGTTTATTTTGCAAGTCATATTTTAATTATTAATTACATGTAATTACCTAGAGTGTTTTGTTTTTAAGTTCATCTTTAAATAAATAAATTAAATTATTAAAGTTTGGTGTTTGTGGTCTGTGGTTTGAAGATTATCAAATGAACCCATTTTTTATGCATCTTGTAGAAGAGAACAACTTTGGGGAAACAAAAAAATCGTTTTTATCTTAAACCCCATCAATATTTAAATGTATTTTAATTGAAAATGTGTATACATATTTTTAAATATATATGGACATTGCACTTTAAAATAAAGAATTTATAATTTTTTGCGTTTTTTATTTATCTTCAAAATTTCCTCACATTTCTTTAAAATATTTTAGTATTTTTTAACCCAGTGTCTATTTTAAAAAATAATCTGAACAGCTTTTTGGATTTTCCTTTAAAATGTACTATTAATTTACCTGTATAGTTTCCTACCAAATCTTACATTTCTTAATAAAATTTTTAAAAACTACTTGAAGCCTTAACTACATTGCGCCAAAAAAGTATCGCATAAGACTAAGTGTAAACATGTCCTAACGTAAATCTTAATATTTTCTCTAAAAAAGGAGCTATCAAGATGAACAAAACGTTAAAAAAACAAGGCTTCAAGGTTTTGATAATAAAAAAAAATTGCTACTATCGGTGAATCTTTTCAAATCAACCTGTTTTCATTTTGAATAATATACTATATTTCCGTTACCGAACTTTAACGAGCCACTTAGAGAAAATAATATGGAGTACCAATTAGTGATAGAAAAAAAGAATCGTTTAACTTATTTCTTGTCTATTTCTACCTCTATTGAATTACGGAGTTTGCCCGCTGGATGATGTAGTGGGTATAATTCCGACTTTATATCTACTTTATTTAAAACAATTTCTAAACATTCTCTTACCTATAACAGGATTTAACTGCGTAGCCATCCTCCTCCTATTTTGGCCTTGATCTTGATTGTAATTACTAGACTCATAGTCAAACTGAACTGGATAATAACCTGGATAATCTTCAGATGATCTACTACCCAAGTCCACTGTGGTGGGACTAGCTGATGCGCCTAAATGCAAGTCGTCTTCAGGAACATCAGAGACATAGAGTGACATGTTTTTACTTTTAGGCGGTGTGACTACCAGCTCGCAATCGTCGACACCTGCTACTGGCCACAGACCGGCCTCGTAAAGGGATTTGTCTTTTAGGTTATTTAATGTAGTCTAAAAAGAAAAGCTGCTTAAGATAGGAGAAATATTTGGGGCAGGTTAAAAGTGTGTTCGCTTTCGAAAGCGCACAAAACTACATCAGGGTTGCCATCAAGTTTTTATTTGAAATTGCCTAACAATTATTTTTTATAACTGAAAATATACTTTTTCATGACAAAAAAAAAGTTCTTGCGCGTCTTATAGCTTTTTTTATTACTATTTTTTTATGTTTTTAAAAGAAAATATTGTTCCGTGACAACCCTAAAAACAGGATCTGGGTTTTAAAAATTTTTTTAAAAGGTTCAAACGTTTTATGTAAAAACAACGTAATAATTATACAACTGTTTAAACCTTTAACTGTCTTCCTTCTTATCTCTTGAAAACAAAACTAAACCCCCTGCGGACTTCCTTCCTTTTTTATAAAGTAAAAAAAGAAGAAACTTAAATTGCGGGAAAGGGAATTTTCAGATCATCAATTCTTTTTACAAGACCTCAAACTTATCTTGGTTTGGGGGGGCCCCAAAAAATCTTTTGGGTTTAATGCCTCAAAAAAAAATCATGTTCGCTGTCGCGAAAAAACGTTTAATCTTGTCGCGTTCTTTTGAGAATATCTCAACTGGCAAAAACCAATTACAAAATACCTCGCAAAAAAAAAAACTTGGTTCCTTTTTTCACCAGAAAATATTTTCTTTTTCCCAATCTGTACCTTGATGTATCCCAAATCGGGCCCTTTTGAATTTGTTCCATGCAACACTTAGCATTCGGACTCCTTAAAAAAAAGCTGTTGTTTATTAATACCCATTTTCACAGAAAGATTTTTTTTCCCCACCATGGGCGTGGGGATCTGTCGCTCTTCTATAGGTTTTTTCCCGGCTTCTGCTCAGGGATTTTTAAAATTTCCCTTATCACCCCCAACACAGCAATACGTGTCCTTTTCATTTTTTCATTTCGTTAGAGGCCCTCCCCTGTTTTTCTTGTTCCTCCCCCCTAAAGTGTCAGACTAGGAAAACCTGCTCCCCCCAAAGTTTTCCTTCTCCCCCCAATTTAAAATTTTTTGCCCGGGGAACAAACTCCCTCCCCACACTTAAAACCCCCACGGTCGTTGAAAAGCATCGCTTCTGGACTGTCTAAATAAAATTACTGTTATGTTTTAAAGTAAATTATTAAAAAAATTTTTAAAAATACTTTATTTTAAATTCCCCAAAATTTTTTTAAATTTTTAAATTAAAAAAATTTTTTTAAATTTGTCAGATGGGTTTAAAATTGATGTAAACCCAAAAAGTATTAAAAACGGGTTAAGTGGGCCAAAATATTAAAATTATAATGGTAATGATTTTCAAGAAAATCTGACTTGTAAATAGCCCAAAAAATTGAAAAAAAAAAACAACTACATGTTTAAAAAACCCATTACACGTTTATACGTTTTTAAAATAACAATCAAACACGTGTTAATAAAAATAGAACACTTTAGTTGTAATGGACTATTAATAAATATTTCGTAAAAATTTAGATTAGCTCAAAAGCAACAAAAGGTTTTTTTCTTATAATAATAAATAATATTTATAATGGTACGGGGTTACGTTTATTTTATTTTTTTAAAAAATATATTTTTTAAACCATTGATTTTATGTTGTATTTTTTTGGTATTGTTTGGGGGAGAATCGGGCCCCCCTTTTTTTTTTTTTTTTTGAATAAAAATTTTGATTATTTTTTTGAGTTTCAAATATTTTTATTTCTAAAGTTCATCAAAAAAAAGAAAATTAAAAAAAAATTTAAAAAATAATTTTCGTTAAAAAAAAATAAAAAATATTTAAAAAATCAATAAAA
>JAHBCN010008221.1:0-39895 GCA_019359885.1 Listronotus oregonensis
AGTACTTGAAGTAAACCAAAGTACTTGAAGTAAAACAAAGTACTTGATGATTTTGTAAAAGTTATTAAAACAGTCAAAATGAATTATTGCCAATTCTAACACATTTGGTAGAATTATCTTTTAAATCATTTGTTTTAAAAGATAATTCTAATTTTCCAGAACAAATGAAATTAGCAAAAGTATCACCTATATTTAAAAGTGGTGAATCTAGTAATCCAAATAATTATAGACCCATTTCCGTTTTATCAGATTTTCAAAAATTTTAGAAAAAATCATGAATACAAAATTTAATTTTTAGAAACCAAAAATTTTTTTGGAAAAAATACGCTTTTCGTAAATTTAGTGATACAGAAGCAGCAGCAATAGATCTTACAACAGATATTCAATTAAATTTAGATCAGAAAAAAAAATGTGCTCTGTTATCCTTAGATTTATGCAAAGCTTTTGATACTGTAAACCATGATATATTACTTAAAAATTTTTTAAATAGGGAATAAGTACGAGGAAAAATTCATTGTTGGTTTGCAAGTTATTTGAAAAAGAAAGCAACATTTAAAATTAAAAAAAATTATTCCTTAAAAATAATATCTTGTGGAATACCACAAGGATCTATTTTGGGCCCAGTACTATTTTTATTATATATAAAAATTTTTTTTTAAAATTAAAAGGTACTATAAAATTGTTTGCCGATGATACAACCATCGTTTATTTTGCAAACAGTAACAGTGAAATTCAAGACAATATTAAATATGATTTAAACATTGTCTTTAATTATTACAATTTAATAAACTTACTTTAAATTTAAATAAATCCTCCTATATAATTATCAGCAAACAAAAAAAAAAAATAAAATACCTTATATATCTTTTAAAAAAAAAAAAATAAATTATTCTACGAGTATAAAATTTTTGGGATTATATATTGATGAAAATTTAAGTTACAAAAAAAAAAAACATTTCGAAATTATCTATCACCTTTAATAGGAATTTTGCTTAAGATTCGGAATTATATACCCTTAAAATTGCTTAAAATATTTATTATAGTTTGGTACACTCAAAATTACAATATTTAATTTCAGTATGGGGTTCAGAAACCCAAAAAAATATTAACACCTTTAAAAAGACTTCAAAATAAAATTATTAAATGTATTCATAAATTACCATATCTTGAACGAACAATTAATTTGTACAAACAAAATAATTATTTTGATATAAATCATATATAAAATTAAAAACATGTATATTCATTTATTCCCTGAAATTAAAAGAAAAAATTCAAATATCATACTTAAAAATATTAGTAACATGCATGGGCATAATACTAGACAAACAAATTTATTAGAAACTATTAAAAAAAAAAGTAATTTTGGAATGAGATCAATACCCATAAGGGAAAAAAAAAATGTACAATAATCTACCAATAAGAATTAAAAAAACAGAAAATTATCACTTTTAAAATACATAGAAAAAAACATTTAAAATTAATTTGACTGTTTCATTAACGAGTTCTTGTTAAATTTAATATATTGTTTTTTTTTTTTATGTTATATTCCCTGTAATAAACTGTATAGTTGGTTGGGAATTAAATCAAAAAAAAAAAAAAGTAAATCGAACGCTGAAGAAAGACGTCACGGTCTCATATGGCAAACCCGTATAAAACCGTGACGTATCGGTGTCATTCTAACAGCGTTCGTTCTCTAAAAAAAGTACTCGAAGTACACCAAAGTACTTGAAGTAAACCAAAGTATTGAAGTACAAAAAAAACTTGAAGAATTAAAAGTATTAAGTAAAACAAATTATACTTGAGTAGAATTTTTTGTAAGGAAGTAAGAGGGTTTATTCCTCAAAACGGGGTTTTCAAAACCCAAAAATTTTTTAAAACTGAGCGTTACGTCTTGGGTAGGCCAGTCGGTAAAAACTATAGTTAGAAAAACAAGTAGGGTTGCTAAGTGTCCCGTTTTAAGTCGGGATCTTATTCCGATGTCCGAAATAATGTAAAATTTCGTATGTAAATTTATAGCAACAGGCCTACCGGGTGAGCGCTTTTAAACTATTATAGGAAATATTGGTTTTTTCCAAAATGGGTTTTTTTTTCCCGTGGTTTTTAAGAGGTTGGCGTTGGCACCCGTTGGCACCCGTTGGCATCCGATACATCTGTCAAAAGTTTGTTTTCATATGGGTGCCTACAGCAGGTTGGCACCCAAAACCTATTCTTGGGAAATATTTTAATTTTCCATCAACACAAAATTAAGTCAGAACAACCTAACTTCAATTTTGATGTCGTTTGCATTTTATTAGTGAAAATTTTGTTTAAATTGCCTATTAAAATACAGGGGTTTTCGTTCAAATAAAGGTAATAATCAACGCATTCACAATACGAAATAGTTGGGGAACCGCTCCATCAAACGTCAAATCGCACCAATAAAATATTCTTGAACTGTCACGTTTTTGACATTTTCAGGAGTGATTTTGAAACTGTTTCGTATCCTGAATGCGTTCGATAATAAAATTGTCATTGTAATCATTATTAAATATAACAAATTGGGTATCAAAATAAAGGATTTTACACTTGTTACACTTGTCTTGCTGTTGGATCCAATTCAAATTTCCAATCATATTTCTTGTTTTAACTTGTTTGTACGATTATCTAAGGCGTGTAAATTTAAGTACTTGGTTGATTTTTTACTTCAAGTATTTTTTATTTACTTGAAGTACTTTCTTTACTTAAAGTACTTTTTTTTTACTTTAAGTACATCATAATACTTCAAGTACTTAAATAAATACTTCAAGTAATTTACTTGGTCAAATCAAGTAAAAATCCAAGTATCTTCATAAAAACTAATCAAGTACAAGAACCTCCTGATAAAAAGTACTTAAAGTAAAATACTTGAAGTACAAAAAAGTACTTCAAGTAAAATTTTACTTGAAGTACCTCAAGTTTTGACAGCTCTGTTTAATAGTAACTTATAAATTATTATTATTATATTAAATGATAATTAATTCTTAAGTATACTCAATATAGTCAATATACATTATTTTCTTTAACTTTAAATTAATAGACGAGTTTTATTGAACCCATTTAACGATTATTCTAATGACGTCCTCCCTACTTTGTACATGTTTTATAATTTGTTTTTTTGCGAATTAATTTCATATATTTAAATTAACAAGAAAAACCTAAAAAATACACGTTTAAAGCATAAAAATTTGCTAGTTATTTGCTTTTATAATTCTAGGTAACATGAATTTAAAAAATAAATATAAAATAAATTTGCTTTTTATGATAGGAATTTACAAGGTCGGTTCAAATATGACATAGAAATGTCTTCTCAGTCCAGGTGGCCTATTTTCCGAAGTGTCGCATAAGACATTTGGATTCTTGAATGTCTTCTTCGTCTTCTCTGGGAGCCGTCTTGATTCATTACCGGAGGCAGCGCAGCCTTTTGGGCTTTTTGTGTCTAATCTCCCATTATCTTTTATACCAATCCTCCCATTAATCTTGTTCCTTCTACAAGTCTGTATAAGCCAGAGACTGGTTGGTTGATATGTTCCCGTGGGCTCATTTCCGGTTGCCCAAATAATGCCTGTCTTTTGTGATTTAATGCTTCACATTTGCACAGAATATGGTAGGCTGTTTTTTCCCCGCGTCGCACATTCTGCAACTTGGGTCCCCATTGTATGAGCCTATCTTATGTAGGTGTCCTCTTAGGTTATCGTGCCCTGTTAGTAACCCTACTGCTATGCGAAGCCTTTTCCTACTTTGTCTGAATAGTTCTTCCTTCGTTCTTTTGGTGGGCCCCCCTTTGAAGTTTTTTTTATGTCTAATTCTACTGGTTTCCCCAGTATTTCGTGTTTGTTTCGGATCCATTCCCTGGTATGCCCTCGTGCTGTGGTTTTGGTCACTCCAAGGGCAGGTTCTGGCCCAAAATGGGTGGATGACCCCCGTCTGCAGCAGCAGTCGTAGCTCATCTGCTTTTTCGTTGCCTTTTTCCTCGAATGTTTGGTACCCACAAGAGAGTTACTCTCTTGTGTTCTTCCAAAATTCCAACCCTTTTTTTGGATTCCCATTGGCTTGGATTTCTCGAATGTCATTTTCGGCTTTTTTAATTGACATTTCTGCGAGTGGGGGGGGTCTATTCAAAAATAAATTTTAGTTCTCGGTTGTTATAACTGATCTTTAATTTTTAAAAATATTGTTTTGTTTAAATCGTAAAAAAATATCGGAAATTATTGATTTAAAGTTTATTATATTATATTAATTTGGTTTTATACATAATATCAAGCAATATATATCATAAATAAAAAAGATAAAAGTACAAATTTTGGTATTAGTTATTTTTTTGTATATTAGACAATACATAATAGAAATATAGTATAAAATGATGTAACAGAACGAATAGATAAAAACCCCCGACGACCCACATCCGGTATTTGATTGGTCAGAACATGTGGCGCCACAATGTTCTGACCAATCAAAATACTTTCGGATGATCGGATCGTCGGAAATCGGATGCATGAGACTCCGGCTTAAGAGACTGGTAAAGGAAACAATCGATAACTATCAAAATTAGAAAAAACTCTAACTTGAACAATACTCTACATGACCAAATATTTATGACAATTCCAGATATTAAAGAAACCCGGGGAAAAAATTTAAATTTAAAAACCCCTCTAAGAAGTATTCTTACTAAAACGAGACCGGAAAAATGTTTTAAAAATGACTGTATCTCCAAATTCCCCCGTAAAGTTAAAGAATAACAAAAACCATAGGAACGAGGTGAAACGTCGAAATCAGGATTGCCGGACACGCTTGGTCAAAAAAAACGGGCAATTGAGACTCATGCTTCACAGTATTTCATTGTAAGCGTTCTGCATAAGTTCCCCAGTTATATTAGAATTTCCCTTGCAGAGATTACTTACGTAATCACCTCGTTGTTTTAAACTTCATTTCACGGTCAAGGTTACTGGTTCTCATTGGTTCAAATCATATCGTTCGCTTTACCAGCGCCTCTTTATTTAGTGCTATTCTGGGGCCACTTTTTTAAAACCAAGAGGGGCCTAAAAGATGGTGATCCTTATCTCTCTACCATCTATAGTTTGAAAATTGAAATTCCAAGTCATTAATATTTGAACCTCCCTTGTATTTATTACATATTAATAAAATAGTCTTAAGTAATACTATTTCTAAAACTATTAACATAAATGAAGATAAACATAGTTATTGCAGAACTAATGAAGAAACAAAGTACTTTCAAACCGTAATCTTCAACAACGTTTTTTTTTTCATAATTGCTTGCTCAAGAATCCAATTTAAAATCACTTTAAATATTAATTGTAAGATTATAAACAAGGTCAGAAAAAATCTAGTTCAACATTTTTTTTACATAGATTAATTTATAAATAGCTAGGTAATCCAGTTTTAAAATATGTAGCGTAGTTTCGTTATTAAATTGTTGCCAAATTAACTTTTAAATGTCATAAAATTAATTGCCATAAGGGAACAAATTTGAATAAAACAAGAGAAATATTTTGCCTAGATTTTTTTTTTTAAATGATATTCGACAAGACTATTTCACAAGAAAACGAGCCAAATTTTAGCTAGTATTTATTGTCAGACTGACATTAGTTTTTTTTCCTTAACCTAGCAAAATTATGTGGCTAAGAAACCATTATGTTGGTTTGTTCCAGGCAATAGAGGAAGAGCCAGTAACGTATTTTGAGTTAGTTATTTTAAAAGTCATGAAAATTTACCTATTGACTCTCGAATACCTGTTGAACAATAAAATTGACTTTTTCTAACCGAAAAACGCATGAAATTTTTTTTCCAAGACCAATTTCGACGTATTGAGTTTTGCGAATTAATAATGGAAAGGGCAAATATAGATAAAATCTTTTTAGATCGATTGTTTTCACCGATGAATCGACCTTTCCATTATTAAATCGACATAATCCAACCGGATATTGGTCTCGGAAAACCTACACAGGTATTTTGAGGTTCGAACCCAGTATCCTCAAATATTGGCTGGTATGGTGGGAGAACACCTTATTGGCCCATTTTTTATTGAAGGCAATTTAACTGCAGCAATTTATTTGGATCTGTTACAACAACAAATTGTAACGGCAATTCGCCAATTATTAGGAGTAAGATTTGGTAATATCTGGTTTCAGCAAGATAGTTGTCCCGCTTACAGTGGACGTATTGTTCAAGGATATTTAAACAATACGTTTCCTAACCGTTTAATTAGTGGACGTGGAACCATTTTGTGGCCCGCGAGATCACCAGACCTTGCTCCTTATGATTTCTTTTTGTTGTATTATTTAAAAAATAAGGTTTATGGTCATGATAGGGCTAATAATTTAGAAGAACTTCGAATAAAAATCGAAGAAGCTTTTCAAACTGTTAGCCCTAATATGCTAAGGGGGGATTAGACAGGGTTTTTACGATCGTTTGGGATATTGCCTTGCGCAAGAACGAGGTTTGTTTGAATATTATGTTTATATTTATTTATTTTTTCATTGCGTACTATTTTAATTTTAGAAATGGGTTTTGGGTTTAGAGAACTTACTTTTTATTTTGTTTGGCAAATAATGAACTGATAAATAAAGCTGTTGGTATTTAATTCCCTATTTATAAATAACGGTATAAATAAATTTATTTTTCGTAATTTTCAAGCGCGCCTTAAACCATACAACACACCCGTCCGAAAGCATATTACAAACTGAGATCTCGTTCGGTTAATCATGCATGCGGATGTTTATCGATCGAAGCGGACAGTAGTAAATTCATCAGTTCCCTGCCCATGTTTCTACTACACTGGACCTGTCTGTATAATATATTACTTTACTGGCACATACTTATTACGATCAAAATGGCTAGTAATTTATTTTTCAACTCACACATATGTGAATTACATTATATCAAAATTTAACCTGCTTCCGGGGGATAATAAAGTAACCGGAGTATACCTGTCAGAACGGTATTTTCATAATTGACCAATAGTAAAATAATATTAAATTTTTTTTTAGCTTTGTGGGAAATGGGTTAGTCGAATGGTTCACTGGCTCTTAAACTACTGGTAAAATAGTCATATTACAACGGAAAAACTTTTATACCGATTTTTGTTTTTTAGCTTCTATGCACTTTTTTTTAAAGGTACTATTAAACCTACGTGGTCAACCCACGTGGGTTTAATAGTAGATACCGTTTACGTAGAAAAATAGTTTATTTATCGTCCAGGTTAAGCAAAAATAAATAAAAATTCTGAATATTCAAATTAGCCAAAAAAAAAAAAAAAAAATTACGTGTGTGTTTAATAAATTATAATTATTTATAATTATATCCGTTTCTTTATTCTGTACGTGTTCGCCAATATTGGGTGATATTTGCATGTTTAAAAATTTAGTTTCTGATAAGTTAAGTGATTGTGACGTTTCAAAGAAAATTTGAATATATGTAATCGAGGGTTTAGAAAATATTTAATAATAACATACGTGGACTTTTGTTCCTAGTACAAAAGATTCGATGATGACGCACACTATTTTATCTTATCAAATGTTTGTAACCACGATATGACTAAATTGAGGAAGTAAGAGATTGTACAGTGTACGAGGCGTACCCAAGGAAGTTTAAAGGTGTATGGAAGCCCAATACTGTAGAACAAAATTGTCCAGGCGTGCAGGGCAGCGGGAATCGGGGGATTGGCCCGGCGGAGTTTGCGCAATGATTAGTAGGTCAGAGCTGGACTTCCATAATTCTTTGTTACTATCTATAAAGTTGACATCATCAAATGTCAAATTCAAGCATTCACTTTTTTTTTCAAAATTTTTTGCACAAAATTGTTGGTTATTAAACGATACTACCGTAGAATATTTAAAATTATTGTGTAATATTAGATTTTATATCATCTGATATAATATGGAAAGAATAGATGGCGCCACTTTACAGCCTTCTATTTAAATGGTCGATATATTTGGGAGTTTTGTATTTTTACCAAAAATCTTTGTAAATAAATAAAAACACGATTTTTTAAAAATAAATTTTAAACATTGTATGATAGTTTCATGTACTTATCACCAATTTTGTGATAAAAGAAGGGCAAGATAGTGTAAATGAGTTTAATCTAATGCTAAGATTGTGGTTGTCATTAAAAAGTGAAAATTTTTATAACTGCTTTTTAGGCATATACTAATAACAAACATTCATGAAACAGAATAACAGTGGTTAAAAATGTTTAGTAACCTTTGGTACCTAGGTATCCATTGTAACAGTAACCGTTAAATAATGTGTGTCTACTGTTTAAGAAATCAAAAATCTAATTTCTTTTTAAACAAATACAGAAAAAGCAAAAAGGAACTTTAACATAAAATTGTACTTCTTTTTATTCAATTAGAGGGACCTGTATATATTAAAATTTGCCTGGTTTGCCCAGTATTTAATAATGTACTTAATTATTAAATGAAATAAAAGTACCTAAATATAAACCTTATTTCTTTTTAAAAATCCACAGAAATACACAAACATTGTGGAAATCATCTAAAAGATAGTTAAGATTGCCTTTTCTCACTGCTATTTCCTATGAAATTTTCATTTTCTATTATTCATAATTGATATATTATTATTTATTCGGTTACCTAACGTTACGTCTCATAAGAAGCACTAATTTTTAAATACTTACCTAAAGTAAAAAGTGCCGGGTATGTTACCCTTAGATTTGCAAGACAAAGCCATACAACCTTTAGTCATTTTGTTACGATATTATAAGTAACAAACAATAAACACAAAATTATAGTCACAATTTAATAAACACTAATCACTAAAATAAGAAAGTTTTTATCAATCCAAAAAACTTCTGCAACCACAAAATATAATCACACAAAGCAAAACAATCGAAACTGATACGGCTTTTATAAAAGTATAATGTGTTGGCTAACTACACACTGATTTATCAGTGTGTAAGTAGGGAACACATTAAATTATTTCGTGGAATTTCGTTATTGCGCAAAATCGGCGGGGCCAACTCTGACAGTTATTTTCATACTGGGCTGGACATTTTTTGATCGAATGGGCCATAGCATTGGGCTTCCATACACCTTTAAACTTCCTTGGGCGTACCTGAAAAATTATTTCTTGTCTAATTGATGGAGCCAAGATTTAGTCGTCATTGGTGATATGGAATTCTCCATTGCAATGTGTTCATTTCATTCCCAATAGTTACAGTCCGTGGCAGACGGTCACCCTAGTCGATACAGGGGGTAAAAGTGGCTATTTTTTTACAAATAAGAGCCGTCATCAATGATATGATTGAAAATATGTCAAGTGAGAAGGTATTTACATAAGGAGCCAAAAGGCGGACACGTAGACACGTACTGGGTGTCCCAAATTCGATTCTCTTCATTGGGATTTCTGAAACTTGAAGAGATGATGGAGACAAAGTTGCGCAATTTGATGCTGATCAAAATGATTCCTTAAAAGTTTAAAAACTTTAAATACTTCCAAAGACTTTTGTAAAAAACCGAATATTCGCGATTTTTTTGTTTAAATAATGACTATTTAAATAGATATAACAAAATAAAATTTACATTCTCATTGCTATTTTTTCTGGGTAATTGTCTCGAAAGTTGCCTCCTTTCCGATTTTGACCAAATTTGTCTCACGGGGATTTTTGGGGTGCTGATTACGAATCTGCAAAAAATTTTTTCGGCGACGTTTCGTTTTTGGGTATTCATCATCAAAGTTGAAAATCGAACTAACCTTATTTACACTATTCCTCCTTCTTTTTGCACATTATTCTTGATTGTTACACTAAATGGGCACACAATATTTCACAAACCACTTGTAAAAACTTGTTTTTACATTTATTTTACACCTTTTTTTCCATTTAATTGCAAACCTCCACTTTCACACGCCGCAACGTGGCGGCAACCATGTATACACTTTTTTGTAAAAAAATATGGCTACTGCGTTTGAACTTAAAAGTTCGTAATTTAATGGAAAAAGGGCGTAAAATAAATAAAAATGCAAGGTTTTAAAAGGTGTTTATAAAACATTGTGTGCTAATTTAGTGTAAAAATCAAGAATTGTGTACAAAAAGAAGGGGGAATATAGTGAAAATGAGGTTAGTTTGATTCTTAACTTTGATGATGAATATCTCGAAAACGAAACGTGGCCGAATTTTTTTTTTGCAGAGTCGTAATCAACGCCCCAAAAAACCCCCATATACCAAATTTGGTCAAAATCGGAGAGGAGGCAATTACCTTTTTCTGTTCTACACAAGATATTCCTATTAGATTTACACACCGACGTTTCGTCTTTGAACTGGCATCATCAACTTGTTTTTTTTAATACGGACTTGGATTCTTACTACGGATTTTAAAAGCTTCTAAGGTGTCAAGACCAATAATATATCGCACGTATTAAAAAAAATCATAATAATGGCAATTTCCATAAAAACATCATGTGTTAGAAAAAGACGGTAAATAAATTTAGAACAAACAATAAATTTTACGTTTTCGTTGTATTTTGTTTCTGTGCCGTTAGAACATCATTACCTCTTTATTTTTTAAAATGCGGCCGTGGATTTTTTTATATCAGTTTTTAAGAACTTCTGATGTGCCAGAACGAATGTTGTCGCGCTTTTTTGAAAAAAAAAAACATTTAATGATTTCCTGGTAAGATCTTACCAACAATCTATTTTCTGTCTCTTTCCCTAACACATGATTTTTTATGGAAATTACCATTAATAAAAAATTTTCAATTAAGTGCGATCATTAGTTTTGGGACCTTAGAAGCTCTTAAAATCCGTAATAAAAAATTCAGAGCCGTATTTAAAAAAAAAATTGATGATGGCAGCTCAAAGACGAAACGTCAGTGTGTAAATCCAATAACACTGTCTTGTAGAACAGAAAAAGTAGTAATGAGAATGTGAAATGTATTTTATTATATCTATTTAAATAGATACAGGATGTCAAGGTTTTATTTTTATTTTTGTTTTTTCTGCATATATTCCTAAATAATGCCGATTTCTAAACAAAAATTGGTACCTGGGGGTTTTTTGACATGAGAAATTTGAATTTGTTCTTAATTTAGCTCTAACTTGTAGGGGGCGCTATCTACATGTATATTCTCACTTTCAAAGGCTCATGACTTTTTGTACAACCTTGCATAAATATTTTTCGTAAAAGAAATGAGTTTCTTAGTCATTTTTACGCGAAATATTTCATAAACACCTTATAATTTTTTTTATTTAGTTTTATCTTTTTTCCATTAACTCGCGAAGTTTTAATGTCAAAGGCCGCGGCCATATTTACTGATAAAATCCTCAGTGTGCGGCGTTTGAAAGTGGAGGCTTACAATTAAATGGAAAAAAAAAGGTGTAAAATAATTTAAAAAACAAATTTTTAAAAGGTGTTCATAAAATATTGTTTGCCAATTAAGTGTATAAATCAAGAAGTCTGTACAAAAAAAAGGAGGAATCGTTTAAATAAGGTTAATTTGAATTTTAACTTTGATGATGAATATTTTAAAAACGAAACGTTTTCGAAAAAAATGTTTTTAGATTCGTGATCAGCGCCACAAAAAAATGCCGTATACCAAATTTGGTCAATATCGGAGTGGAGGCAACTTTCGAGACAATTACCAAAAATATTTATGAAAATTACTTAATAATAATAATAATTTATTTTTTTAGACATTTACAATAAATGTATGTATTTCGTCATTTGCGCCATTGTCTGTAAGCTGGGTAACTCACTGTCCCAGGCCGATATTATATGAAAAATATAGTTCATTTTATAATTTATATTTAACTTAAAAACATAATCACCTAATTTACCGTGATCCATCGTACAGGGTGATCAGTTAAGGGTAGCGAGCGGCCATATCTCATAAGATATTGGTCGTATAGATTTAAGAAAAAAAATCATAATAAAAGTCGCCAAGAGAAATTGCTGGAAATTATTTTCGAGTTTGTCAAACGTCCGCTAGAGGGCGTTACAACCAACACCAAGTAGAAAAATGGAATTTTTATAGATTTCCCTACATTTTCTGTCTAAAACGTTTTGTTCTATCTATCAAAATAAAGCGGTGGGGGAAGTTCAATTGTTTTTTTAAACAAACCAAGATTTCTCCCGTTTCTTTTGACCGATTTTAGCAAACTTAGGCTCATATGAAAGAGCATAATTTGCACTACAAATGCTTATTTGGTTTTGAATTTTTGACTTTTGCTGTCGCCGCTAGATGGCGTTAACTGAAATGGTAGCAAATTTTTGAGTTTAAAAAAAAAACAAATGTAATGGTATATTAATTTTTATATATTTTAAAAGAGGATAAATTTCTTTATAATTTAATGAAAAGAATTTATTATCTACCTTTTTTTGAACCGTTGATATTGACCAAAATATAATTTTATTAAATAAAAAATGGCACGCCACTGTTTTTATCAAAATAAAAATCAGTTTTGTAATCGCTTATTAGTTGCTAACAAAAAGAACCTCTTGACTTTTTTTCGTTAGACAAACGGTTTTGGATTAAAAAAATAAAATAGGTTTACATACTGTTACCTTATAATTATCATTGTAAACAGTATGTAAACCTATTTTATTTTTTCAATCCAAAACCGTTTGTCTAACGAAAAAAGTCAAATTCTTTTGTTAGCAACTAATAAGCGATTACAAAACTGATTTTTATTTTGATAAAAACAGTGGCGTGCCATTTTTGATTAATAAAATTATATTTTGGTCAATATCAACGGTTCAAAAAAGGTAGATAATAAATTCTTTTATTAAATTATAGAGAAATTTATCCTTTTTAAAATATATAAAATTAATATAATGTATATTAATTATTTGTTTTTTTTTGAAAAACTCAAAAATTTTCTACCATTTCAGTTAACGCCATCTAGCGGCGACAGCAAAAGTCAAAAATTCAAAACCAAATAAGCATTTTGTAGTGCAAATTATGCATTTTCATATGAGCCTAAGTTTCTAAAATCGGTCAAAAAACGGGAGAAATCTTGGTTTGTTTAAAAAAACAATTGAACTTCCCCACCCTTATTTTGATAGATAGAACAAAACGTTTTAGAAAAAATGTAGGGAAATGGTCAGTAAATATGAAAATGATATCATCGATATACTTTCATTAGACAAATTTCTATAAAAATCCCATTTTCTACTTGGTGTTGGTTGTTACGCCCTCTAGCGACGTTTGACAAACTCGAAATAATTTCCAGCAATTTCTCTTGGCGACTTTTATTATGATTTTTTTTTCTTAAATCTATACGACCAATATCTTATGAGATATGGCCGCTCGCTACCCTTAACTGATCACCCTGTACAATATCCCATAAAATAAACTTTATTACATCAAAGAACAGTCCCCTGCATGTCCCCAAAAAAAGCCCTTGTAAAAAAAGGGTTTATCTCACAAGTATATATTTTTTAAATTCATACTTGTAATATTTGAAATACATTTTTTACTGACAATATCAGAGGAATCAATTTTTTTTTTAAATAATGCATCTAAAAATACTAATGTTTATTTTGTCTCCAATTTTACGCACAGTCCTTGGCTCTTATTTAAAACTACCTCAATAATATTTAATACAATTATTCTTCATTTCTACGTGTCTATGTAATTTTTTAGCGAAAAAATCGTCATAGTTTAATATTTTCCAAATCTTAAATAATAAAATTACCAAAGTTAAAGATTTAACTGGATCATCCTGTACAGTGACGGAATTAAAATCTCGTACACCTAATTTTTCCCAGTGTGATGTTGGCTTTTGCGTACCTGGATCACCTGGAAATATACCTTACTTGACAAATTGTTATCTGTCACACATTTCAAAATTATATTATTTTACTTTTTTTAATTTTGGAAAATGAATGAACTAGAGAAGGCAAGAGTTATTACTCTATTCGAAGAAGGTGTTTCTCTGGGAAGAATAGCTCAGCAAGTTGGGAAACCAAGAAGCACTATTCAAAGCCTCAGAACTAAATGGGAAAATACAGGATCATTGGAGAGAAGGGCTGGAAGTGGTAGAAGAAAAATTTTAAACGAAAATCAAGATAATGATCTGATAGATTTTTTGCGAAACAATCCATTTCAGACAGCTGTGGAAGCACACAACCAAACTAATTTTCCTGGGACAGTAAGAACGGCAAGAAATCGTATTAGGAAAAATTCGGAATTGAGAAGCAGTGTAGCTGCTAAAAAGCTATTTTTGACCGATATGAATAAAGAGCAAAGAATGGGGTTTGCGTTTGCACTGGAATATTTACCGCAAGGTATGGATTTTTGGGAAAGGGTAGTATTTACCGATGAGAAGATTTTTCAATCTTATTATAGCGGGCAGATTAGAGTGTATAGGCCGCAAAATACACGGTACAAAGAAAGATATACCCAACATGTTAAAACAAGTGGAAGATTTTCTGTTAATGTATGGGGGTATATGTCTTTCAGAGAGCTAGGCATATGCCACCGTATTCGAGAAAGATTGAATAGTCAAGCTTATATACACATACTCCAAAATGTTATGTTGCCATCGGTAAACAATATATTTGAACAAGAAAATTTTATATACCAGCATGACAACTGCCCCGTCCATACAGCAAGGAGAGTTTCGGACTGGCTACTGGAAAATAACATTTCATTGTTACCTTGGCCCTCCAGAAACCCTGATATCAATCCAATCGAAAACGTTTGGGGATATATCGTAAAGGAAATTAACAAGAACAATGATTTCCATCCACAAAACTGTAATGATTTGTGGAATAAAATTAAAGAAACCTGGAATAATTACAATGTTCACCATGCACAAATGCTGATTGCATCAATGCAAACGTTTAAAATTATTAGTGGAAAAAAATGGTGCCGCTTTGAAATGTTAAGCCAGTGTTTTTCTTTAATATTTGAATAAAATAAGCTATATATTTATTTTGGAGTCATGTATTTTATTGAATATTAATTAAGGTGAGAAAAAGGTAAAAAGCCAAGTTTACCAAAATATTTAAAATTGACATAAAATGTTAACCTAAGTGTACGAAATTTTATTTCCGTCACTGTACATTCAAACAACTAGAATTGTGCTTTCACTTTAAGATTTTCGTTAAAAACTTTCAAATTAACATAAATTAATCAAATAGGAAGCAATATAAAACATAAAACTGACCGACCCGCGCCTCGTGACCTCCACTCTTAATTTATGCCTTAATTTGTTTATAAATTAAATTTAAGTGTTGAGCAACTGACGCAAAATGTACGTGTTTAGTGGCGTAATCTGCCAAAAAAAACTGGGGTACAAGTTGTTAAACCAGGAATTTCAGGAATTAAAAACGATAAAGCGAAATTTATAGCGTGTTTAGTTGAAAGACCTAGTCTCGGTTCAGTGGCGGATCTAGAATTTTAAAACATTTAATTTTTTTTTAGAAAATAAGAAATAGTACCCACACCAAATACAGGGTGTCCCAAAATACGTGGGCAATCTCTCGGAATCTAATAGAAAACCCAAAAATAACGTGACAAGTTCCCATAAACTTTTTTCCTACGAGCCTTCCCTACGGAGATACAGGTACATAACGGACGACCCTGGAAATAATTGTTTTTTAAATAACTTTTAAAAAACTAGGCGTAATTTAATATTTTTTTTAATATGATGGTTACTACATATGTCTTCTTAAAATGAACTCATTAAATCAAATTTGGCTTATTTAGTTTGTCAGCGACGGACTAGCTCTGATACAGTAATAGCAATTTTTTTAAGACCCTGTATGATAAATGCTCAACAATATTATTTTTGGATAGCTTTAACCTTAAACTAAAAAAAAAGTATTCTTGATTGACATCGATAAAATTAACTTTTTAAGAGAAATAAAATATCATGTTTGGTATTTTTTTTTACATTATACAGGGTGTTTTCTAATTGTACGTCAATATTTAAGGAGGCAATATTTGGGTTCATTTTAAGAAGGAAACTTCATATGAACGTATGTCCTAAATGTCTTAACTTTTGAGATACAGGGTGCTGGGTAACTCACTGTCCCAGGCCGATATTATATGAAAATATATAGTTCATTTTATAATTTATATTTAACTTAAAAACATAATCACCTAATTTACCGTGATCCATCGTACAGGGTGATCAGTTAAGGGTAGCAAGCGGCCATATCTCATAAGATATTGGTCGTATAGATTTAAGAAAAAAAAACATAATAAAAGTCGCCAAGAGAAATTGCTGGAAATTATTTTCGAGTTTTTCAAACGTCCGCTAGAGGGCGTTACAACCAACACCAAGTAGAAAAATGGGATTTTTATAGATTTTTGTCTAATGAAAGTATATCGATTATATCATTTTCATATTTACTGACCATTTCCCTACATTTTCTGTCTAAAACGTTTTGTTCTATCTATCAAAATAAAGCGGTGGGGGAAGTTCAATTGTTTTTTTAAACAAACCAAGATTTCTCCCGTTTCTTTTGACCGATTTTAGCAAACTTAGGCTCATATGAAAGTGCATAATTTGCACTACAAGATGCTTATTTGGTTTTGAATTTTTGACTTTTGCTGTCGCCGCTAGATGGCGTTAACTGAAATGGTAGCAAATTTTTGAGTTTAAAAAAAAACAAATGTAATGATATATTAGTTTTTATATATTTTAAAAGAGAATAAATTTCTTTATAATTTAATGAAAAGAATTTATTATCTACCTTTTTTTGAACCGTTGATATTGACCAAAATATAATTTTATTAAATTAAAAAATGGCACGCCACTGTTTTTTATCAAAATAAAAATCAGTTTTGTAATCGCTTATTAGTTGCTAACAAAAGAACCTCTTGACTTTTTTCGTTAGACAAACGGTTTTGGATTAAAAATATAAATAGGTTTACATACTGTTACCTTATAATTATCATTGTAAACAGTATGTAAACCTATTTTATTTTTCAATCCAAAACCGTTTGTCTAACGAAAAAAGTCAAGCGTTCTTTTTGTTAGCAACTAATAAGCGATTACAAAACTGATTTTTATTTTGATAAAAAACAGTGGCGTGCCATTTTTTGATGTAATAAAATTATATTTTGGTCAATATCAACGGTTCAAAAAAAGGTAGATAATAAATTCTTTTTATTAAATTATAGAGAAATTTATCCTTTTTAAAATATATAAAAATTAATATAATGGTATATTAATTTTTATTTGTTTTTTTTTGAAAAAACTCAAAAATTTTCTACCATTTCAGTTAACGCCATCTAGCGGCGACAGCAAAAGTCAAAAATTCAAAACCAAATAAGCGTTTTGTAGTGCAAATTATGCTCTTTCATATGAGCCTAAGTTTGCTAAAATCGGTCAAAAGAAACGGGAGAAATTTGGTTTGTTTAAAAAAAACGATTGAACTTCCCCCACCGCTTTATTTTGATAGATAGAACAAAACGTTTTAGAGAAAAAATGTAGGGAAATGGTCAGTAAATATGAAAATGATATCATCGATATACTTTCATTAGACAAATTTCTATAAAAATCCCATTTTTCTACTTGGTGTTGGTTGTTACGCCCTCTAGCAGACGTTTGACAAACTCGAAACTAATTTCCAGCAATTTCTCTTGGCGACTTTTATTATGATTTTTTTTCTTAAATCTATACGACCAATATCTTATGAGATATGGCCGCTCGCTACCCTTAACTGATCACCCTGTACAATATTCCATAAAATAAAGTTTATTACATCAAAGAACAGTCCCCTGCATGTCCCCCAAAAAAAGGCCCTTGTAAAAAAAGGGTTTATCTCACAAGTATATATTTATTAAATTCATACTTGTAATATTTGAAATAAATTTTTGACTGACAATATCAGAGAAATCAATTTTTTTATTAAATAATGCATCTAAAAATACTAATGTTTATTTTGTCCCCAATTTTACGCACAGTCCTTCGCTCTTATTTAAAACTACCTCAATAATATTTAATACAATTATTCTTCATTTCTACGTTGTGCTTCGTATGCTTTTTAAGTTTGCCCAATGATAATAATTAAATAAAACTATTATTCTATAAAAAAGACTAACTAGGGGACTGTTTTTCGGGACAAAAATACGCTTAAAGTTTTCCAGTTTACAGAGAAATGCCCAGATATAAAAAATGTACTACAAAGAATGCGGTTTTATGAAAAAAAAAATGCAAATAACCGTATCTATGTAATTTTTTAGCGAAAAAATTGTCATAGTTTAATATTTTCCAAATCTTAAATAATAAAATTACCAAAGATAAAGATTTAACTGGATCATCCTGTACATTGAAACAACTAGAATTGTGCTTTCACTTTAAGATTTTCGTTAAAAACTTTCAAAAATTAACATAAATTAATCAAATAGGAAGCAATATAAAACATAAAACTGACCGACCCGCGCCTCGTGACCTCCACTCTTAATTTATGCCTTAATTTGTTTATAAATTAAATTTAAGTGTTGAGCAACTGACGCAAAATGTACGTGTTTAGTGGCGTAATCTGCCAAAAAAAAAACTGGGGTACAAGTTGTTAAACCAGGAATTTCAGGAATTAAAAACGATAAAGCGAAATTTATAGCGTGTTTAGTTGAAAGACCTAGTCTCAGTTCAGTGGCGGATCTAGAATTTTAAAACTTTTAATTTTTTTTTAGAAAATAAGAAATAGGACCCACACCAAATACAGGGTGTCCCAAAATACATGGACAATCTCTCGGAATCTAATAGAAAACCCAAAAATAACGTGACAAGTTCCCATAAACTTTTTTCCTACGAGCCTTCCCTACGGAGATACAGGTACATAACGGACGACCCTGGAAATAATTGTTTTTTAAATAACTTTTAAAAAACTAGGCGTAATTTAATATTTTTTTAATATGATGGTTACTACATAAGTCTTCTTAAAATGAACCCATTAAATCAAATTTGGCTTATTTAGTTTGTCAGCGACGGACTAGCTCTGATACAATTATAGCAATTTTTTTAAGACCCTGTATGATAAATGCTCAACAATATTATTTTTGGATAGCTTTGACCTTAAACTAAAAAAAAAAGTATTCTTGATTGACATTGATAAAATCAACTGTTTAAGAGAAATAAAATATCATGTTTGGTATTTTTTTACATTATACAGGGTGTTTTCTAATTGTATGTCAATATTTGAGGACGCAATCTTTGGGTCCATTTTAAGCAGAAAACTTCTTATAAACGTATGTCCTAAATATCTTAACTTTTGAGATACAGGGTGGTAAAATTTTAAAAATAAATTATTTATTATTAATATTTATAATACCGCTTTAGATAATTTAATGAAATTTGGCATAAATGTACTATATATCAAGAAGCATTTTTTAGTGTATCATATTTTTTTTATTTGTCAAAATAGGCAGGTCAAATTCTGTACGAACGCCACTGGTGGAAATTAAAAAAATGTACACTAAAAAATGCTTCTTGATACATAGTATGTTTATGTCAATTATATTGTCATTTATCTAAAGTGGTATTACAGATATTAATAATAATTGATTTATTTTTGAAAATTTTACCTCCCCGTATCTTAAAAGTAGTGATGAGCGAGACCGGTCTTGGTCTTGGTCTTGGTCTTGCAGCAAGACCAAGACCAAGACCAAGACCGCCTTTTCGCTTGCAAGACCAAGACCAAGACCGGGGTATGCAAGACCAAGACCAAGACAGAGGTGTGCAAGACTACGCAAGACCAAGACCGACCTGCAAGACTCTTGCACTTCTGCAATTTTTTTTTGAAATTGTAATATTTTATTGTTATATTCAAAATACAGAGGTATTTCATACAGACATGACCAAACCTGTGTCAAGAACTGCCAAGTAAGGCGATTATTTAATAAGTAAAAGTTTCTTAAATAAAATTATAATTAAATCGCTTACTTTCTTCTTTTAGTTCTATAGTTCTTTAACAACGATAACGAGTAAATTTAATAACATGTTTCAAAAATAATGAGATGGTGACTCAATGGTCTGACAAAGCATGACATCTCCGAAATCGTTTACGACAGAGAAAAACTAGGGGTACAAAAGTTATGGAAGCTGAAAATTACTTTCATATTTTTAATGTTTTTTTTAAATTAGCTATCAAGTGATGCTACTTACAGGGTGGGTCAAAAATCTCCAAAATCCAGAAATACATTATTTTTGTTTCACACTGTAAGAAGTAGCACCAGTAGATTGCTTCTTAAAATTAAGATAATGTGAAAGCAATGGATTGATAAAAAAATATATTTGCTATGTGATAAAGAAATACTTTTTATATAAATGGATTGAAAAAATCACTTCCGGTCTAGACCGAAAAGTCATAACCAAAAATAATATTTAAAAACCATCTACGTCGACATTGTTCCTATATAACAACAATTTTCAGCACAATATACTGGGTGGCGATTTTTCCAAAATTGATTTTTTGCATATTTTTTTTATTTTAGGGGAAAAGCTAAAAATAAAAAAGTTTTCTTGAGTGGCAGTGCATTTTTCGGAAAATTCTGAAATGGAAAATAATTTTACATTTTATGCCCTTTTTGTCTATAATTTTTGTATGTTTAGTTTTTTACTATAATGGACGATTTCGAAGATATCGAGCTTTGTCACACTATTGAGCCTCCTTGTATCTGCAGATTGTTTATAAAGTATTTCTACAAACTTTGTACGGCAAATGTTTAACCAATTTAAAGGTAAAAAGTTCATATAAACTGAAAAGTTTTTTAAATAACTACTTTATTTAATCAGAAACCAATGTTTACATATCAGAATTATTTTCACATAAATTTCACATCTGGTTAAAATAAGTTTTTTTTTTCTGCTCACACAGTACACAGTTTTGAATTTTATCTGCTTCTTCAAAGAAAATTTATATAATTCTTATTCCTAAAATGTTTCTATATGCCACTAAATGTATAAAAGAAGGTTGTGCATTAATTTAACCAAAAATAGAGCGCTATAAAAGGGTGGATTTACGAAAAGGCTGAGTAGGCTGAAGCCTAGGGCGGCAAATTTACAATTAATTTTTAGAAAAATGTAATTGTAAATTATTTTTTTTAATATTTGGCAAATAGATGAAAAAATCCTAAAATTTGTTTGTTTTAAAGAATTGTTATTTAATTTCCTGTTTTACTTTTGTTAAATTTGTTTAATAAATTTTTATAAGAATTACTAGTGTAGATTACATTCAAAAAATATTGACATAGGGCGGCAAAAATATATTAGCCTATGGGCGGAAAAAACTTAAATGCGGTCCTGGCGCTATTAATAAATAAACCCCTTCATAAAGAAAATATGCTTTTTAATCAAATAATTTAAATATACGTTTAAGATTAAAATTGGTATATTTTAAAATTTTAAAGCAAAAAATATAGTCCCCATCTTTATTTATATTTAAGTATTAAAAATATATATTTTATTCAAGGTTGCTTAGTTTAAATTATTACTACAAAAAAAAGCAAGACCAGCAAGACTCTTGCAGCAAGACCAAGACCAAGACCGGGTGGTGCAAGACCAAGACCAAGACCTTCTTTTGGCTTGCAAGACCAAGACCAAGACCAGGCTTGCAAGACCAAGACTAGCCCGGTCTTGGTCTTGGTCTTGTTTTGCTCATCACTACTTAAAAGTTAAAACGTTAAATACATACGTTCATATGAAGTTGTCTTCCTAAAATGGACCGAAAAATTGCTTTCCCCAATATTGACGTACAATTAGAAAACACCCTGTATAATTTAAAAAAAGATACCATTATATTTTATTTCTCGTAAACAGTTGATTTTATCGATGTCAATCAAGAATACCTTTTTTTTTAATTTAAGGTTAAAGCTATTCAAAAATAATATTGTTGGGCATTTATCACAGGGTGTTAAAAAAATTGCTATTATTGTGTTAGAGCTAGTCCGTCCCTGAAAAACTAAATAAGCCAAATATGATTTAATGGGTTCATTTTAAGAATATTAAATTACGTCTAGTATTTTAAAAGTTATTTAAACAAAAATTTCCAGGGGCGTTCGTTATGTACCTGTATCTCCGTAGGGGAGGGTTATAGAAACAAAGTTTATGGGAAATTGTCATAATATTTTTAGGTTTTCTATTAGATTCTCACATATTCTGGGACACCCTGTATATTCGAGATACACAAGGGGAACACTTTGATAAAGTACATTTTTATTTTATAATTTGCAAAAAAAGCTAATTTTTTAGGGTGCGTCCCCCTCTCCCCAAGAAACTTAACGGTTTTAATAAACTTGCCTTAAACAAGGTTGATTACACAGGACAACAAAAAAAATGTGTGCCGGGTGTCGGACCATAGGCGTGCGCATAGTGGGTGCCGTGGGTGCCGTGGCACCCCCACTAATTTGAAAAAGATTACTGTATTTAAAATATGAAAATTATTATCTAATAAGGTTCGATTAGAAAATTACATGCGAACGCACCTTCTCGAAAATGAGTATGGTAAAATCAAAATTAAGATCCACAATACATCAAGAACGTTTAGAGAATCTCCTGGTTCTATTTGTGGAACAGGAATTAGCCGCAAATATTGATATAAGTACTGTGATAAACGAATTTAAAAAAATTGTACCTTATGAAAGAAGAATGATTTTATAATAAATAATATATAATGTACTCGGTTTGTTATTATTTCATAAATATTTATCAAACATTCCTAAGAATTAATTCTTATTAATTTATTATTAATTAATTTTATTAACAACAATGTATTAATATCGATATATTGTTTTTCATAGTTTTATTTACTTGATTATTATTATTATTACTATTATTATTTCAAGCACACGGCTTTGCACTCCCGATAAGGGGAACATTCACTCATCCCAGATATCTTCAGATCAAAAGGATTGAGCTCTGTGGGAACCCTTTTCATGTTTTCGGGCTCAAGGTTCTGCTGTATTCCCCACAAATTCCCGGACAGTCCGAGCGGTCGCAAGTAGCACTGCCTTTTGCATAGCCTTATACACCGAGGCCTAGTCCCTTGATGTTTTGTAAAAGAGTTTGTGGTATAATGCCAGTTGTTGATAATTTTATGGGGATGTTTGGACGTTATTCATTCTCCACTGTCTTTTTATTTGTGTTTCTAGGTTTCTGTATTTGGCAATCTTTGCATTGTATTTCTCCCGTCGGTTTTGTTGTTGTTCGGGATAGCCACATAGATCAGTGTTGTTTTCCTCCCAACTTTATTCAACAATACAATATTTGGTATATTTTGGGCAACAGTCTGGTCTGTACGTACAGTTCTGTCCCAGTACAATTTAAATTCATTGTTTTCGAGAATAGGTTCCGGAGTATACTTATAGTAAGGCAATTTTTCATTCTGTAAAAGCTTTAGCTTCTCTGCCAATTGTGGATGGAGTATCTGGGCTGCTAAATCGTGTCTTTCCTTATACTCTGATGCTGCAAATGCTTGGCAACCCCCCGTTATATGCTGGATTGTCTCCGATGTTTGACATCCATATCTGCATCGATCGTTCTCTATGGACGGGTCTCTAACGATATGCTTCAGATAGTTTTTCGTCGGAATAACCTGGTCCTGTATAGCCAGTAAGAAGCCTTCAGTCTCTGGGAATATCTTTCCCGACCTCATTGGGGTGACGTCCATGAAGAGGCTTCTCCAACCAGGCTTGCAGCTTCTCCTGGTCTGTTTGATGGTGTCTGTGCATTATTATTATTGTTATCTCGGCACCCACACCAGCTTTACCCTGCGCACGCCTATATGTCGGACTAAGATTTTCTGGCGTATTTTTTTCCACCGAACACGAATCAGCACAAAAATCGAGAAAAACTCAAAAAATTGATACGGTATATTTACAGGCAGAAAGCTGCTACCAAGGACTACGACTATGTAAACTATAAAGGTATGTACACACCAAAAAAATAACAAGAACAAACATTCGTTCTTGTTCACCTTGTTTGTATGTGTTCTTTCTTTATTGTTCGCGAAAAACGTTTGTTCGCTGATATTTGTTCTTGTTTGTTTTTTCAATGTGTACATACCTTTTGATGTACCGAACATGTATGAACAAGAACAAACAAATGTTTGTTCGCGTTTTTTACTGTCTATACTAAAGAAAAACGTTTGTTCGCTGATGTTTGTTCTTGTTTGTTTTTTCAATGTGTACCAACGAATTCTTGGATAGAAATAAAGTAAACAAACCTTGTTTGGCATAAATATATTCAGCGGGACAAGGCGGAATAGTTCTTGTAAACACACTGAATATCAACCTTGATTAAACACACTAAATAACATCACTCCGGAAATAATAACTTTTTCAATGTTTATGGCATTGGACCATAAATCACATTTTTATAAATCGATGATTCTTTATTTTAAAAAATATTTTTAAAGCCACAAACCCATTTTGGTTTATTATATGAAGTGACAGAAAAGATATGTCATTCACTTTAGATGCTCAATTCGATTGCTGTTGGTCAAGTCAGTTTACAAAACGTGTTATTAAATAATAAAACCTACTAGAAAGAGATAAAATGACATCGAAGTGCCCGGCTGTCCAAATAAACCTTGTGGCCGGTACAATCGAATCTTGGAATGACAGTTCCAATAAATGTTTATATTTAAATCGATGTTGCCTATTTTAACACAAAAACCAATATTTTAACATAATTTTAATTACATTATCAAGATAATTTCCTGATTTTGATTTTTGAGATCTGGCAATTTGTTTTTGTTTTTCCAAAACAAAAACAAACAGATCACTATACCAAACACCCTGCCTACAAACTGGCGTTGCGTTAATTCTAGTCCTTGAGTTCGTTGGTGTGTACATACCTTTAGAGATACCAAAAATTTCATAAAACAACAAATACAGCTTTTCAAATTGTCTATATAAAAAGTTATATAAACATTTTTGATAAGATAAATAATAAAGGAGATATAAACGAAAACGTATTAAAAAAAATCGGTCCAAAATAGTTTTTTCATTATTGTGATTTTTATTTTTTTTTATAAATCATTTATTTTATTTTATTTTTTATCTTGGGACAATCCACGAAGGCTAATGCCTAAGTACTAACGTAGCGTGGGTGTCTTCAGTGTGGTGAGAGGGAGTTTGTTTACGGGACTTAAATTTTGGAGATTGGGAGGAGAAGGAAAAACTTCTGGGCAGCAGGTTCCATAGTCTTGACACTCTAGGAATAAAGGAACGAAGTAAGCGAGTTCGGGGCCCTCTAACTGAACTGTAAAAGGATGCTAAAAGTTGCACTACGCGTTGCTCTGTTGGGAGCTGCCAGAGAAGGAATAATACTGGCCAATTCTCTGAGCAGAAGCCGGGAAAAAACCTATAGAAGAGCGACAGATCCCCTACAGCTCGACAGGGGCAAGAAGAGGAAGCCTTTCTTAGAGCGTTGGATCATTAATAAGACGAACAGCTCTTTTTGAATGGAGTCCAGAAGGCTAAGTGTTGAGGGGACGCCATTCCCCAGACATGAGAACAATATTCCAAAGAGGGTCTGATTTGCGATACATACAGAGTGTACAGATTGGAAGAAAAAGAAATATTTTCTGGCTCGAAAGAGGAATACAATCTTTTTGAAGCTGCCGAGCTATGGATGAAATGTGTTTGTGCCAGTTGAGGTTGTTCCAAAAGTAACGCCGACTAGATTAAACGACTCTTTGTTCTGCAAAAATTGGCCGCTCATATGTGGTGATGAGCATTCGCAGACTTTTTTCGCGACGAACATGACTGTGTTTTTGAGGCATTAAACGGAACACGATTTTTGGCGCCCCAATCCAAGATAAGTTGAGGCAGATATCCTGCATTGACCTGCGCTTGTTTTCAAAATCAGAATTACACGGTGGCTTAAGAAATTGAATACTAGAGTGGAGGGTACTATCGTCAGCAAAACTATGAATGGGATTGATTGTGGAAGAAACAGCGTGGGTGCCAGCACTGAGCCCTGGGGCACCCCAGCATTAATTTGGTAGAAGCTGGAGGAATGACCATCTACACTAACTGATATACGTCGATTAGAAAGGAAACTGAAACAAGAAAAGCTAGGTGGAAGACCGTAAGAAGGGAAATTTGTTAAGAAGCCCATCATGCCCCATCGAAATTTTGAAAAGTCAAGAGCAACGACGGGATTCACCAAGAAACCAAAGGGGGCGTTCCATTTGGGTGAAAAAAAAGGGAAAAGAAGATCAGCTGGGGATCTACGGACGGAATCCAATTGCTATCAGAAGATCTTATTTTTTCCAGATACTTTAAGTTTTGGGGAATTAATGAATTTTTCCATTACCTTGCAAACAACTGAAAGAAGAGAATAGGTGTATAGTTAGAAGGAGATTTTTGGACCCTTTTTTTGGGGAAGGTTCACAGTGATTTTTAACTCTCCGGGAAAATGCCCGTGTCAAGAGATTCGAAAGAGGGAGTTAAGATGGGTGCAAGCTCGGGAGCACATTTTTTAAGACGATTGTGGATCCTCCAGCCCAGACGTTTTTTTGTATTAAGAGAAGAAAGAATACGCTTGATCTGTTTGACTTAAAATTTTATCGGACATTTTATGAAAAACAGGGACAACTGTTGGAAGAAAAAATTAATAGGAGGACCCGGTAGAATTGGCAGCAAATTTTTTGGCAAATAGTTCGGGCTTTTCCTTTTATAGAGACAATTCCACCTAAAATTGGGGGAAAAGAATTTGTGAAAAAATTCCCTGACTAATTTTTTTGAAAACCAAAAATTTTTTGACAAGAGAGAATTTATCTTTTTTTCGATTGTTAAAACCTTTTTTGCACTGAGATGGTCTGAATACTGATTTTTGCCGATGCTCCCGTCGATTTTGGGACGGGGGTTTTGAAGAAATTTTTGGGGTTAAGTTTTAAAATTGGTTTGCCGGATTTAGAAAACCACGGTTTGGATTTGAAGTTTGGGGTTTTTTTTAGTGTGAATAACAAATTCAGTTGATTTCTAAATTACTTAAAATTTGTCGAAAAAAAACAACAAAAAATAATAAATAAATAATTTTTAATTTTTTTTCAGGGGTATACCTTGAAATAATACTGAAAATTCGTTTTATTAAAACTCGAAAAATATTCCATTTAGACAAAAAGGTTATATAACTTAAAACAAAGGTCTTATAAAACTCCCTGGCTAATGTGATATAAAGTTTCGGGTATCTTTTATAGTTTTTGAGATATTAAAAAAAAAGGTAATATCTGAAATTACGTCTTTTCTTTACACCCAACACACACCACTTTTTGTCATGGACCTGTTTTATTTTCTAATAATTGATTTCCTAGAGTACAAATTATAGGTACCTTTTTGTTTTTGGTCACTCCACGAAGGAAGGGGCCAATACAACGTACCTGATTTTAAACCCGTTATTTTTTGGAAAAAATGCTTCCTTAATCGCCAGTTTTTACCATTTTTTTTTTTGGGGGGCACATGAAAAAGGGGGGTCTCTTAATCGGGGGCTTTGGAAAAGTTCCGCGAACGCATCAATTTCGAATGTAATCCAATTACTTCTGAAATACTTCGAAATGTGCCATTTTCAACATTTCTTAAATTGGTAGTCATGTTTTGGTGTGCTAGCAGGAGTGGATTATTTACTTTTGTAAATAAAAGTTCATTATTAATTCTAGAAATCTAGATTTAGTAGAACCAACCTGTATATCGAAACCTCTTAAACTAGGTATTAATTGGCCCCTTTTCCTCTTTAGATTTTAGGGGTTTTAAACGCCTCTTTGTCAAGGCGTTGTTGTTAAGGATTACGACTTGTCGCAAAAATGTTTTTTCTTTGAAAAAAAAAACATTTCGATCGTTGCTATTTAGACATCATTTTAGCACCAAAAAATTGGATATTTTGTTTTTTTTTCACCTGTTTTAAAAAAAAACTAAATCAACCCTTTTTGGGGGAGTCAAAAAGGGGAAATTTAAAGGTGTATGGGAAACCCAATACTGTAGAACAAAATTGTCCGGGGGTGCAGGGCAGGGAAATAGGGGGTTGGCCCCGTGGAATTTGCGCAATGAATAGTAGGTCAGGGCCGGATTTCCATAATTCTTTGTTACTATCTATAAAAATTGACATCATCAAATGTCAAATTCCAACATTCACTGTTTTTTTTTTATTTTTGCACAAAATTGTTGGTTATTAAAGGATACTACTATAGAATATTTAAAATTATTGTGTAATATTGGATTTATATCATCTGATATAATATGGAAAGAATAGATGGCGCCACTTTACTGCCTTCTATTTAAATGGTCGATATTTTTGGAATTTTTTGTATTTTTACCAAAAATCTTTGTAAATAAATAAAAACACGATTTTTAAAATAAATTTCAAACATTATATGATATGTACTTATCACTCAATTTTGTGATAAAAGAAGGGCAAGATAGTGTAAATGAGTTTAATCTAATCCTAAGATTCTGGTTGTACATTAAAAAGTGAAAATTTTTATAACTGCTTTTTAGGCATATACTTTTCACTAAAAACAAACATTCATGAGACAGAATAACAGTGGTTAAAAATGTTTAGTAACCTTTGATACCTGAGTATCCATTGTAACAGTTTCCGTTAAATATTATGTGTGTACAGTATGTCAAGCTTAAAAAGTTGATGATGCAAGATTAAGAAACCAAAAATTTAATTTATTTTTAAACAAATGTTATTGTCTCGAAAGTTGCCTCCTCTTCGATTTTGATCAAATTTGGTATACAAGGGTTTCTTGGGGCGCTGATTACAAATCTGAAAAAAATATCTTTTCGGCAACGTTTTGTTTCCGAGACCTTCTTTTTGTACACAATTCTTGATTTTTACACTACAGTGGCACACGATATTTTATAAACACCTTTTAAAACCTTGTATTTTTATTTATTTTACATCTTTTTCCATTAAATTGCGAACTTTTAAGTTCAAAGGCAGCAGGCATATTTGCTTAAATAATAAAAGTGTAAAAAAGGTGTAAAATAAACATAAAAAAGTTTTTAAAAGGTGTTTGTGAAATATTGTGTGCCAATTTAGTGTAAAAATCAAGAATTTTGTGCAAAAAGAAGGAGGAATAGTGTAAATAAGGTTAGTTTGATTTTCAATTTTGATGATGAATATCTCGAAAACGAAACATTGCCGTTTTTTTTCAGATTCGTAATCAGCGCCCCAAAAAACCGTACCAAAATTGTACTTCCTTTCATTCAATTAGAGGGACCTGTATATATTAAAATTTGCCTGGTCTGCCCAGTAATCAGTAATTTTGATCCTTTAAAAGAGTGTACTAAATTATTAAATGAACTAAAAGTACCTAAATGAACACCTTATTTCTTTTTAATAATCCACAGAAATACACAAACATTGTGGAAATCATCTAAAAGATAGTTAAGATTGCCTTACTTTTCTCACTAATATTTCCTATGAAATTTTCATTTTCTATTATTCATAATTGATATATTATTATTTATTCGGTTACCTAACGTTACGTCTTATAAGAAGCACTAATTTAAATATAAAAATACTTACCCTTGATTTGCAAGACAAAAAACCATACAACCTCTAGTCATTTTGTTACGATATTATAGTAACAAACAATAAACACAAAATTATATTCACAATTTAATAAACACTAATCACTAAAATAAGAAGGTTTTTATCAATCCAAAAACGGTCTCCGGCTCTCATAAAAGTATAATGTGTTTAATTCACACTGATTTATCATGTGTAAGTAGGCAATACATTAAATTATTTCGTGGAATTTTGTTATTGCGCAGAATCGGCGGGGCCAACTCTGACAGTTATTTTCATACTGGGCTGGACATTTTTTGATCGAATGGGCCATAGCATTGGGCTTCCATACACATTTAAACTTCCTTGGAGTCAAAAAGGCTTTCAAACAATGCACAACTCGACCCCCTTTCCAGTTAAGACTTCAGGGGTGGAATTCGCCCTGGCCAAGGGGTTGCTGCATATGCTTAAAAAGCTCTAAAATTGAAAATCCGCTCGTTTTCCTTTGGTCACCCGGTATCAAATTATGATTATAATTACATATATAGATAAAAAAGATGTCCTATAAAATAAAAATTACGAATGATGTTCAGTAATTTGTTTAAAGGTCGATATTTCGCAAATAGCGTCAACTTGAACTTTGTATCAGAAGTTAAGTTATGCTATAATATGTAAATTAATTTTGAGCTGTCATGATTCAATAATCCTATTGTATTTTAGATAATAAAAACATTCTGTTTTATTTCCAAATAAAAATTTGAAACATAAGTACCTTTTATTAAAAGTTACATCTTTAGTATTTTTTATGCGTAGATTTTCAAGTGCCTCTTTCTTATTAGCAATCCAAGTTTGTATTTATTAAAAACATGTGAAATTTTTGGGAAGATTTGTACATTTCTCTTTTCTGAATAATTTTTTTTTTACCGCCGATGAAGTGTCGGCCAATTTTGGTTCACTCCAGATAAACTAAAGATACGAACGAGAGATACGATATACATTAGGATCTTCTAGCTACTTTTGTTTTTTACGCATAGTTTAAATTTAAAAACGATTTATGCCTTAGAACCGTAGACAGCAATTTTTGTGTGAGTCATAATTATTTTCTAACTTCTTATCAATAAAATAAATATTTTTGTTTCAGATGGACTAACGATCGGTTAGTATTTTGTAGGTAAACTCTTTTTCTGCACATATTCCAAATTTGAAAACGATATACTTAAGCCCTAAAGCAATAGTTAGCAATTTTTATGTAGGATAATCTCAATTTACAAAATAAATATTTTCTAACTTTTTACCAATGAAGTAAATATTTGTGGTTCAGATGGACTAACGAAAAGTTAGTATCTTGTAGGTTGACTCTTTTTCTGCACGTATTCCATATTTGAAGACAATATAGGCTCTTCAGCGATAGTTAGCAATTTTTATGTAGGTTAATGTCAATTTTAAAAGAGTCATAATTATTTTCTAATTTTTTACCAATAAAATAAATATTTGTGGTTCAGATGGACTAACGAAGGTTAGTATCTTGTAAGTTGACTCTTTTTCTGCATTTTCCATATTTGAAGACAATATAGGCTCTTCAGCGATAGTTAGCAATTTTTATGTAGGTTAATGTCAATTTTAGAAAGAGTCATAATTATTTTCTAATTTTTTACCAATAAAATAAATATTTGTGGTTCAGATGGACTAACGAAAGGTTAGTATCTTGTAAGTTGACTCTTTTTCTGCACATTTTCCAAATTTGAAGACAATATAGGCCCTTCAGCGATAGTTAGCAATTTTTATGTAGGTTAATGTCAATTTTAGAAAGAGTCATAATTATTTTCTAAATTTTACCAATAAAATAAATATTTGTGGTTCAGATGGACTAACGAAAGGTTAGTATCTTGTAAGTTGACTCTTTTTCTGCACATTTTCCAAATTTAAAGACAATATAGGCCTTTCAGCGATAGTTAGCAATTTTTATGTAGGTTAATGTCAATTTTAGAAAGATCATAATTATTTTTAATTTTACCAATAAAATAAATATTTGTGGTTCAGATGGACTAAGAAGTTAGTATCGTTTAGGTTGACTCTTTTTTTGCACATATTCCAATATTTGAATGACAATATAGAGGCCCTTCAGCGATAGTTAGCAATTTTTATAGCTAGGCCCTTCAATTTTAGATGAGTCATAATTATTTCTAACTTTTTACCAATAAAATAAATATTTGTGGTTCAGATGGACTAACGAAAGGTTAGTATCTTGTAGGTTGACTCTTTTTTCTGCACATATTCCATATTTGAAGACAATATAGGCCCTTCAGCGATAGTTAGCAATTTTTATGTAGGTTAATGTCAATTTTAGAAAGAGTCATAATTATTTTCTAATTTTTTACCAATAAAATAAATATTTGTGGTTCAGATGGACTAACGAAAGGTTAGTATCTTGTAGGTTGACTCTTTTTCTGCACATATTCCAAATTTGAAGACAATATAGGCCCTTCAGCGATAGTTAGCAATTTTTATGTAGGTTAATGTCAATTTTAGAAAGAGTCATAATTGTTTTCTAAATTTTACCAATAAAATAAATATTTGTTCAGATGGACTAACGAAAGGTTAGTATCTTGTAGGTTGACCCTTTTTCTGCACGTATTCCATATTTGAAGACAATATAGGCTCTTCAGCGATAGTTAGCAATTTTTATGTAGGTTAATGTCAATTTTAGAATGAGTCATAATTATTTTCTAAATTTTACCAATAAAATAAATATTTGTGGTTTAGATGGACTAACGAAAGGTTAGTATCTTGTAGGTTGACTCTTTTTCTGCACATATTCCAAATTTGAAGACAATATAGGCCCTTCAGCGATAGTTACAATTTTTATGTAGGTTAATGTTCAATTTTAGAAAGAGTCATAATTATTTTCTAACTTTTTACCAATAAAATAAATATTTGTGGTTCAGATGGACTAACGAAAGGTTAGTATCTTGTAGGTTGACTCTTTTTCTGCACATATTCCAAATTTGAAGACAATATAGGCCCTTCAGCGATAGTTAGCAATTTTTATGTAGGTTAATGTCAATTTTAGAAAGAGTCATAATTATTTTCTTACTTTTTACCAATAAAATAAATATTTGTGGTTCAGATGGACTAACGAAAGGTTAGTATCTTGTAAGTTGACTCTTTTTTCTGCACATTTTTCAAATTTGAAGACAATATAGGCCCTTCAGCGATAGTTAGCAATTTTTATGTAGGTTAATGTCAATTTTAGAAAGAGTCATAATTATTTTCTAATTTTACCAATAAAATAAATATTTGTGGTTCAGATGGACTAACGAAAGGTTAGTATCTTGTAGGTTGACTCTTTTTCTGCACATATTCCATATTTGAAGACAATATAGGCCCTTCAGCGATAGTTAGCAATTTTTATGTAGGTTAATGTCAATTTTAGAAAGAGTCATAATTATTTTCTAAGTATTTACCAATAAAATAAATATTTGTGGTTCAGATGGACTAACGAAAGGTTAGTATCTTGTAGGTTGACTCTTTTTCTGCACATATTCCATATTTGAAGACATATAGGCCCTTCGCGATAGTTAGCAATTTTTATGTAGGTTTATGTCAATTTTAGAAAAAAGTCATAATTATTTTCTAAGTTTTTACCAATAAAATAAATATTTGTGTTTCAGATGGACTAACGAAAGGTTAGTATCTTGTGGGTTGACTCTTTTTCTGCACATATTCCAAATTTGAAGATAGTATAAGCCCTTCAGCGATAGTTAGCAATTTTTATCTAGGTTAATGTCTTAAAATGTGTTTCTAGATACGTTTTTTCTGCACATATTCCAAATTTAAATAACACCATCAAATATTTGTAATAAGACCATGAGATAAATTTCTATATCCGCATCTTTAAAAAAATCAACATTTCAATGTCCTTCAAGAAAAATTCCAAAATATATTCAAATTTATGCTAAATTATAACATTTTATTTTAAGTTTAATTTTATCCTCTAGAATCGGAAAATTTTAATTGCGTTATTTGTTTTAATAATTTTAAATTAGATAGTTGGACCATTTACCTACTTTCGTTTTGTAATTTCATTACATAATGAAAAATTAATATGTACTGAACTGTATTATAAACGCCAGTACCTATTATGTACTAGTACTAGGTTATTCAATAAGTTTTGTCGTGCGATAAGAAAAACGTAATTTTGTGGTTTGAAATACAGCCAAAATCAGAGGGAACTAAGTCTGGCAAATTGGGTGGATGATGCAAAAATTCACTGATTTTCGCGGTGGTAATTTGAGCTGCGTGAGAGCGTGCGATGTCTTTTTTTTGTAAATCAGATCACTACGTCACACAATTTAGGTCAAAATAAGTTTTTAAGATTTTGACGAATCAGTAGATTTTTTTTCTAAAATCAAGAACTTTTTTCTAAAAATTTGTGATATATTTTTTCTAATATATTTTTTTTTTGCTTTTTAAAATAAGAACCGGAGGGAAAAATGAAAAATTCAAAAAAAAAAAAAAAAATGCCCAAAAAACAAGAAAGCCCTAATGTACAAAAAACTTTCCAAAATCGAAATTCTTTTAAAAAAAATTAAGTTTTGTTCCTTATGAAAAAACTCAAAAAAATTTTTTTTAAAACTTTTTTAACGTTTTGAACATGGCCTTTTTTTTTAAATTCTTTTCCAGAGAAAAAAAAATCTTAATGACTTTAAAAATTACAAAACATTTGGGAACAAGAAAAAAAAGTTACTTTCTTTCCAAAAATTTTTAAAATTTGGGAAAAAAAATAAAAAATACCTTTTTGGTAAAATTTCTACGCAAAATTTTTGAACTAAAATGCCTGTAGCCCTTCAATTACCTTTGGCAATTTACATAAAAATGTTTTTGGTGGAGACTAATAGCAAACTAAAAAAGGCAACTTTTAATTGTAAACCAAATGTTAGTCCAAAAGGAAAATGGTGGGTTAAAACAAAATGGCTCAAAAACCCCAAGGCGTAGCCAGTCCGGGGCCAAAACAAAAACGGTATAAAAAAATTTCAGCAAATACCTTTTTAATTTCTTTATTTGAAAATTTTAAAATTTGGGATTATATCCAGCGTGTTGTCCAAAATGGTTCCTGGGGGCAAGGTTTTCTGTTTCGGGTTTTTGATTTCTGGGTTTGGAAGGGGCATTTAAGTATATTGTGCGGAAGGATCCGAATAATTTCGTTAAGCAGCTGATGAAGTGGTTTGCTGTAGCGGTTCCAGCGACATTTATAAATAGTATGATTAGGTAAGCAATGTTTTACAGTTTTTTTTTTAAAAGTAGTTATATAGGACGTTTTTTTTAATATTGAAAAATTTTACAGAAATATTTTTTGAATGAAAATATGAAAAAAGTTCCTATAAATATATATATTTATATATATATATATATATATATATATATATATATATATATATATATATATATATATATATATATATATATCTGCTGCATTTGCAAGTTCCGTTGAACTTACCAGATATACAAAACAAAAAAAAGACCCCCTCCCCAAAAAAAAACCAAACAAATTCAAAAAACTCAGTTGTCAAAATGAACTTAAATGAAAAAAAGAATATAAAGAAAAACTAAATTTTTAAGAAAATTTGACTTAAAAAATTGTGAAATTTTGAAAGGTTTTCATATTTATGAAGTTTTGTCATAAATGACAATTTAGTCAAAACGTTGTCTCGGAAACCTAAAGAAATACGAGGTCGTTTAAATAAAGGCAAGTTGTTCAATTTAATGTTGATCAAAATGCCACCTTAGAAGTTTTAAAAATTTCGAATACATCCGAAGACTTTCGAAAACGAATATTCGCGATTTCATTTTAATTTTTTTATCGGATATAACAAAATAAATTTTACATTCCTTATGCTACTTTTTCTGTTCCACAAGACAGTGGTATTAGATTTACACACCAACGTTTGGTCTTTGAGCTACCATTATCAACTTTTTTTAAATCGGCCCTGGATTTTTTGTTATGGATTTTACGAGCTCTAAGATCCCAAAACCAATGATTTATCGCACTTATTTAAAAAATTCATATTAATAGCAATTTCCATAAGAAATCATGTGTTAAGAAAGGCAGATAATAGATTTTTGGTAAGATCTTGCCAAGGAGTCATTAAATAGTATATTTCATTACCAGTACGGAAATTACGATTTTTCCGTGTGCGCGTGACATATAGGAAGTCATGCAAGAACGGAAAAATCCATTTTTGGACGTGTAATGAACGATATTTTTTATTATACTTAGGTACCTGAAAACAACATAAACAAAAAACATCGCAAAAAATGATTTAAGAAAATTGCGATTATTTTTATTTTTAAAACAGTAAAACCAATTAACAAAAAAAAAAAAAAAATTACAAGCTAATTAAATCTAAGAAAATTAATTTTGGACGGAACCGTTACGATTAATGGTTATATTTATTGTACAATTTGTATTATTGTTGAAGCTCAATCCCTTTTGTATTTCTTTTTGTTGAACTAAAGATGTTGAAGCGGAGTGTTCGTGTATGTTTTGGTTCTCTTGATTGACTGTTACAGATTTTGTAGTTTCCAAGTTACAACTAAACAACTTTTGGGATACTTCAATTTTTCTTTGTATGGACTCCTGTATATATCCTTTTGCTACATTGGAAGAAAGCCATCCTCCGTGTCTTTTCAAAGTGAGCAAATCACCGCCGCTTTCTACCAACATGGTAGCCGAAGAACGCCTTAGCCCATGTCCGGTATATTCTTCGTGATTTTTTAGTTTTAAGTATTTTGCAACAAGTTTTGGAATACCACTGATAGTATGGCACCCAACATGTTGAGCGTAACATCTTTGGTTTCGGTATGCAACAAATAATCTTCTACTCTCCATATTTTTAGGGCGGTGATCTGCGTATTTACGGTAAATTGTACAGGGATTGAATTTGAATTTTTCATTGGTAATGGTAAAACTTCTTGATCTGTGAGTTTTTCCATCTCGTAAGAACACGACAAGGAAACGCCCATTATCTTCCACATCGTCTAAACTCAAACGTATTAAATCATCTCTGCGGCATGCGCCGAAGATGCCAAACACTAAAATTACTTTTGCTAGTAGATATTGTCCATCTGAAGCTTTACATAAAAATTTGATTACTTGTTCTGATGTAAGAACCTTGGATTTCTTTAGTACATATCCTACAGCTTGTCGTTTTAAAAAAGCGATAGTTTTTGGATATTGGTTGTGAGTATTTTCTTTTATTGCCAAACAACTCTTTAACATGGAGAATCGACTCCATAAGGTGGATGACTTCATAGATTTGGCTTTTTCAGAAAAATAAGCTAAGAGAATATCGTCACTTACAATATTGATTCTTTTCTGAGTCCGCCATTCGGTAAAAATATGATATTCATGTTCATATCTCAACCTGGATTTCACTGGTAATAAATCTGCACTCACTTCTGCCGCTTGTTGTAATATAATATCGGAAATATCCAGATTTTCTTCCAAATCTGAATTAATTTTTTGAAATTGGCATAAATTTCACTGACAGAAAATAAAATATGTCATTAATAAATAAATCGTTGTTATGAACAGTTTCCATGGATGGATTTTTGTATAAGCGCACGGAAAGAGGGATCGGGAAAAAAAATTCCGTGCGCTGTTCTGAAAATGTCATATTTACTGTATTTTATACACAGTTGAAAATGTAGCATTTTCAGGTAAGTATAATAAAAATACTTTTTTCGAATAAGTTCGATACAGCATTGGTTTTGGGACCTTAAAAACCCGTAATAAAAAATTTAGGACCGTATTTAAAAAAAAACAGTGATGAGGCTCGAATTTGGGATACCCTATACAGATTAAAAAATTGTTTAAGTTTTTTTTTAGATTAGGGTGTTGTAACAAAATATGTTTTAGGTATTTAGAAAGCCGAATAGCACTTAGTTTTCGAACAAGACTGGTAGAGCACTCCTACAGACTCTACTTTAAAAACCAAAGTTACTACAGAGTGACAGTATTGGATGGAAGATTGGATAATTGTGCGCAAAGACTAACAGGTAAATAGAAGAATATTTACTTCTTTTTTTGGAAAATATGGTTCTTTTCTAAACTAAATTTTAAGAAATTTTTGGTCAAAAAACTTAGGAAATTCTGATAGCTTTTTTACTTTTAATTATATATTTATTATGTGGTTCTTTTCTGTTTTAATTGATTGAAAAAAAAATTAAAAAAAAACCAAACAGCCTGTGATATTTAGTATGTAGTGAAATTTAATTAAGGTGTGTATTTTTAAAAATAAATATAAATTTGTGATTTAACAGTGTTGTGCGTACAAGCACTGACTTGGATATTTTTAAAGATAAAAATAGTAAGTCAGAAGTTTTTTTTCAAATAAAAATTCTTTTTAAATTGCTCTTTCAGTTTAGAAGATGAGTGTTTTCTTAAGTTTTTTTCCTTCCATGCACCGTTTAAAATGACATATGTTGAAATGCTTTATAATATATTAAGAAAAATTAATCATTTTAATTTGTAGATGACATCGAGACGGTTGCCAGCACTGTGTCGCATTTATACGGGCAAATAACAAAACCCTGCTTCGACATCCTCCTTATGGCAATAGCCTTGGCGAACTTGGTAAAATCCAGAAATTCGAATCTGCTTATTGGACCAGTTATCATCAGTGGAGTAGTGGTCGTGTCTGCGCTGGTGTTAAGGTAAGCGGTCTTCCTCTCTCCCCTATATATCTCCCTCTATCTTTCTCTCTCTCCTTTCTTTCTCCTCTCCTCCCTTTCTCCTCTCCCCCCTCTCTCCTCTCCCTCTCTCCTCCCTCTTTCCTATTCTCCCTCTCTCCTCTCCGCCCTCTCTCCTTCCCCCCTTTGTTTTCCTCCCCACTCTCTCTTTCTAGAATATCATCACGGAGCAAATCATAAAAGGTAGTTATTGTATCAAAGTTTTCCGTTTTTTCAGACTTGTTTCCCCAAGATTTGGCCAACTAGTTGCCCAGGAAGCCGAAAAGAAAGGATACCTTCGCCACGTCCACGGTCGTATAGTGTCCAACGCCGAAGAGATAGCCTTCTACAACGGCCACAAGGTCGAGCAGAGCCATCTGAGGAGCGCTTACAGAATCTTAACGCAACACCTGGAACATATGTTCGCTGTCAAGTTGTGGTTCGTTATGCTGGAACAGTTTTTGATGAAATACGTCTGGTCTGGAACAGGTAGGTAGATACTCTTTGGGATTTTTTTTCAGATATTTTGACGCTTGTAAATTATGGTCCTATTCCAAAAAATAAATAACTTTTTAGTTGGTTGATTTGGGGGTTTTATTTTTTATTTTTTTAAAAAAAAAGAACAAAATTTAAAAAGGGTTTTTTTAAAAAAAAGGATATAATATTAAATCGGGGTTTTTCCTTCCTAAAGGGGCCCGCAACCATTTATCCGGAAATACATCATTTAAATTGCTACTGTATTTTTTTGTTTTTAATCAAAATTGAAAGCAAAAAGGAAAATATAAAGGTAATTTTTTTTGTATTTGTCCCGATTTAAAGTTTCCCAATATATTTTTGTGACCGGGCGAAAAATATTTTTACGCCCCATTGGGTAAAAACACTTTAAAAATCAAAAAAATAATTAAATTTAATAATTCGATTTTTGGTAAATAACAATATATAAATAAATATATATATATATATATATATATATATATATATATATAATTATAAAAAAAAATATATATATAAATTTTAAAATATCAGGGTCCCGTATCCCGTCTTACGTAGTATTTATTATTCACTGTAAAATTTTCATATTTTACGATTATTAACACACAGTAATTTAGGGAAAAAAATTTTGGTTTACAATTAAAAAAATGGACCCATGGTGCTTTTTTTTTAAAAGGAAGCTCTGTATTTTTTTTTATATTTTGGATTTTTCTTTTTAACCTAAAATTTTTATTCGGTTTTTTAATTTCAGAGAAAAAAAAAAAAAAAATAACAAAAAAAGTTTTGCACCATTTAATTTAAAAAAGAATAAAAATACCAAAGTTTTTAAAAAAAACTTTTTAAGAACGAATATCATCCAAAACATGTTTGGTTAATTTAAATTCGGGTGCCAAAATTTGTTCAAACTTTTTAAAATTTAAAACACTTTATTTTTTTATTTTAAATGTACCCTTTATATTTTTTTTTAGATGCAGAATTAAAAAATTTTTTTTTCTAATTTTAAACCTTTTCAAATTTAACACATTAAAAAGGGAAAAATCATTTTGGCATGTATTTCGATAGAAATTAGATAAAAATGGTAGGGGAGAAAAAAATTTATTGACATTAGAGTTTCCTAATGCTTAATTACCCCAAATTAGTTAAAGTTTCATAATTGTTAGCCAAAATTAAAAATTACGTTTATTTAACATATAAAGATTTATT
>JAHBCN010008222.1:0-39773 GCA_019359885.1 Listronotus oregonensis
AATAGAGAGGTACAATGATGTTTTGACCATTAATAGGCAGTTGGTTTTTTATTAAATTAATACAACGAATCTTTAAGCTCGCCTTTTACTTTTATGATATCATTAATAAAAGAAAGTGTTAGGCTAATTAGTACGTTATTACTAGAAATAGCTTCTTACTTTGTGAAGTCTTTTAAAAATTATTCCTTTTAAAACATTTTTAATAAAAGTTTTCTTGCTTGCCGCCATTTCGAAATTGTTAAAAGACCATATTTTCTGTCTAATTTGCTTTTACAAAAATTTAAAAATCTTAAACAATATAAAGTTATTTTTATATAACGAATAAAAAATAAAAGTCAGTTAAATGGAAATAGTTTTGCTTCTGATGAAAGGTTTTTATGGTCCTATGAATTTCTTAAAGTTTATCAAATTATTGATGTTTATATACTTAAAAATTAACTGACCCTTGACTCCTTAAGCCAATCTGGCCCAAGAAACTAAACGTTCGAGGTGATGCTATCCTTAGAAGACATTAGAAATTGGGAAGATTAGCTTGATATTTTTTCATGGCTATATCGTGCTAATTGTTTTAGACACCGTGTTTTCAAAAAGGTGCACTTGCTGTACTGTAGGTAACAGTAGTTAGGGAAAAAGTTTGAATTTATTTTTTTTATTTAACCGCCGCAAAATTATTCGCAGTGGGCAAAATTCGTCATAAACCAAAAGATGTCTGTACGTTTGCCATATATGCAAAAACTGCTCATACTATGTTTTGCGTATGTTTTTTGCGTTTTGCATATATGCAAAACTGCTTATACTATTTTGCCGAAATTTGGTACTTCGGCATAGCTTTATGGGGCAAAAAAACCCATGTCACAATTATGATTAATATTAGGCCATGGGCGTAAAATCTAGAATTTTTATTAATTGCTTGTGTTAGATTTCTACGTCAATGGAACTAGCGAGGTTTGGGTACAAAATTCAGATGAACCAACTTGTTTGCTAAAAAAAAAGTTCTTCTAATAAGACTCCATTTTCCTTACGATTTCAAGAAATGTCTTTAAAATGTCGTTAAAAAAGCTAATTAAATTTTCCTAAGACCAAAATTAGCCCAGTTGAGCAAACTTATCTTAGTACAAAGTTACTTAGTTTGGGCACTAAACGGTGCTGAAGTAACAATCTTAAATGTTTTTTTTTTTTAAATTTAAAACGGTCCATACGATTTTGCAAAAAGCTGATATGTTGGTATGGTTTAATCGGACAAAAAAATATAGAAATCAATACATTGTGTTATTTAGTATTCTTCTGTTATTAATGGCTACGCCAATGAAAGACAAGAGATTTAAGTTTGAAATATAGTTTTAACCAACTCATTTACTATTTCTACACTTTTTCGGAGTGATGATGGGTAAAATCGCCTATATACGTTATTGTAACGTTCCCTTTTGTTCGTTACAATATAATGTACGAAAATCAGTTAATGCTTCATAGTCCTTCCCATCATGGCCGACGGCGGGAGTCAGGGGTGTCCATCGACCCCCCCAGGGTTTTTAAAAATTACTCCAAATAAGACAATTCCCATCTAAATCCTTAAATTTTAGAATATCGCCTAGGAACTTATAATGAATATGATTACTATTTAATAATTAAAGTTGTGGTATATGTGTTTCTAATTCAGTTAATTCTGGACTAGTGACTTAAACTTTTTGACCCTCCTTCCCTACATTTTTTTTCTGGCCGCGGCCTTGCTTCCCATTTCTTTTGAATTTTTAGTAAGCCAATGGTCACCTAGGATTTTTTAATAAATCTAATTGTTTGAATAGTTTATATTATGTAAAAATATCACAATTTCAGTTCAGGCAAATGGACGGCCCTCTATAGGTTGCCGAACCGAGTATGGTTGGTTGCATATAGGGTTCCGCGAGACACGAGATACGGACGTTTTGTCTCGTCTCGTCTCGTCTCGTCTCGAAGCCATTTTGTCTCGTCTCAGAGAATTTTGTCCCCCAATTTCGAGACGAGACGAGACGGGAAAAAACCCTTTTGAGACAAGTTTGAACGAGACGAGACATCTCGAAAACTTAAGTGAACTAACGTAATTAATCTCCAACAATACATTTCTAGTTCTTAGGAATAATACAGGTTGTTTAAGATTTAGTGTTACAAACTTCCACAGCAGTTGGATCTTGCAAAAATAAGTTTCTATAAACATAGGTCAAGAAATGCATCTTTCCGAAATACAGGTTGTTAAAAAAAAAACTAAAATTAATTGATTTAAAAAGTATATCACCCTGTGGTTTTATTATTTTTTAATTATTTTGAATATTTCACTCATGTACCTACATATTTTCCTATAACGGGAAAAGGTATTATGGAAAATTTTGGCGGGAAAATTTCCCCGTCGTCTAGGCAAGTGGTTTTTCCACTTACTGTCAAATTGACAATGCGAAATTTTTAAATAATAATGACGGTTTGTTAAATTAATATTTAATTTTAAGTTAATAAACTTTATCTACGTTTTTGATTCGTGATATATTCTTCCTAAATACCGCTCGTGCTTTAAAATTAAAGTATTTTTTACTCATCCGTGTTTTCTTTAAAAATTTTACTCGTGATATTACCCCCGATAAAACAACTTAAAATACAACTATTTTTCCCCTTTTTTTTTAAATTTTGCTTTGGTTTTAAGAAAAAATTAAAACCGATTCTTTTTTTTTTACCCTTTTGAAAAGTAGGAGTTTTTTTGTCTCTGAAAAAAAATTTAAATAACGAAAAAGTTGTATTTTAAGTTTTTTATCAAAATAATTTTTTAAAAAATATGTACAGTTAAAGCTTTTTTTATTTTTTAGGACCCTGCGATTTCCAATTTCGAAAAGATGAATCGAACTTATGTTTATAGAGTTTTTTGGATCTAACTGCTGTTAAAGATTTTAACACTATTGCTCAAACACCTGTATAATTATAAGAAAAATTTCCCAGAAAACATTTTACCTGTGTTTTGTAATAAAGTTTATGATTTATGACTTATGTTCCATTATTTTTAAGACTTTTTTTTATTTTGTGGACATTTTTTGTCACTTATATGTTCTATATTTTTATTTTAAATAAAAAAAAACAAAATATTAGGTTCATTATTTTATTTTTAGTTTGAAATTGGGGGTCCATAAAGTCTGAAATCACCAATTTTTTGGAAAAACTAACACAATTTTATGAAAAGCTTAATCACGTTTAACTTTTCTTTACAAGGAGTGTTATAAAAAAATATAAGCATTTATACAGGGAGTTCTATTTTTAAAAATATTATTTCACCTTCTAACTTCTTACAAGCTTCAAATACAAGAATGAACTAAGGAAAATGTCAAAAAAATTTTAAAAAGGGGAACCGCTCTATAGATCTTTAAATAGTAAAAACACGCAAAAACTATTGCCGCATCCCAATAAAACGGTGTGTACAATAGTACAAAGTAAACAGGCGGCGCGGCGGCACTTTTTGATGCCTATGCAGAGGGTTGTTTTTGAATTTTTTTCTGTTAGTTGAGGATTTGCAGCTATTATGTTTTTAAAAAAATATATTTTAAACTAAAAACAATGCATCCTTCTTAAAATACATACCAGTTTGCAGCAGATTTTGCAACTAGTTTGTAGGTATATAGTGTACAAGGTGAGTCAACGATGGCGAGGAGTAGGTAATTTAATGCCTTGAATATTAGATGTGTAGATAATGTGCTTATGTAAGTATTAGGAATATGGTTAAATAGTATGTTAAATTTTAACGATATTTTAAATTAGATAGGGCACACCCATAAAGTATTAGGGTGCTACAAAGTAATTTTTTAAAATTTAAAATAGAATACCTATACCTACTCATATTTTTACAGTTTTGGATTCTATTTATTTAATTCTAGAAATTTCTATACCTACTTCATATTCTATACCCAGAAAGTTACGTAGGTATAGGAATATTGCCATTTAGGATAGTTTGGGTATACTTAATTATTATGGAAAAAGTTAAAAATTGGTAAAAAAAAATTGAGAATGAACATTTCTAGAATTAAACATTGGAATTAATAATGTAATGATAAAACATGTGTGTTCCATTTAAAAAAATATTTCTTTTTATCACCACCTTGTGCAATGTGCAGACATAAAAATTAGTTTAAAAAATGTGTAACATGTACATAAAAATAAAAATTGACGAGTCCAAGCATTTTCATTATACTTCCGATCTAATTTTTATTGAAATTATCCTATACATTACTAATGCACTGTATATTGAAATTAATTTAATTAAAATAAACCAAAACAACTCGAGACAAACGAGACAAAACGAGACGAGACGAGACAAACGTTTGTCTCGTCTCGTCTCGACCCTTGTCTCGCCTGTCTCGAAATATATTATCTCGAAATTCGAGACGTGACGAGACAAGGCTTTATCTCGTCTCGTCTCGTCTCGCGGCAACTCTAGTTGCATATCATTGTATAAGTAATTGTTTAATTTAAATTAAATAACACTACTTTTTTGAAAAAAAGTCATTTATAATTGTCTATTTTAAAATTTGCAACAAACAATATATTTAAATTTTGGCATAAATTTAATGTTAGTTGAAAATTATTTTTTTTTTAAATTTAGCAAAGTAATAATTTTATTGCTGTTTTTTTTTGGTATATACTTCTAAAAACAGTGTCAATAGGGTGATAACTTCAGTTTAAACTTTAACAGTTAATATAATGATTTATTGTTTATGTTTTGTTTTAAAAATAATCCATAATTTAAATATAGTACGGTAAAATTAAACAAATTATATTTAAAATATGTTTATTATAGTATACCAAAAGTAAAAAGAAAATCTGTGATCTTTTAGTTCAAGGTGAGTTATCTGTAGCGGGTAATCATTATGTTTGTTGCTAAATTAACTAAATTTTTAAATTTTATTAAATGTTTTTTTATTTAATAAAGTCATATTTTTCCAAAAATTAAATAAATTTTCAAGAAACCTTTTCTTGCATATTGTATAACAGGTCTTCTTTCATTACAGCAGATCTAGGTTTCTACTCTTTTCTTTGTTTCAACTGCTTCCTTGAGCTGTTCTTGGAAGCAGCTAGACGGTTTGGTCACAGTTTATACCGTACAACGAATCAGTTATTTAACTCTGTTAATTTGGATGAAGCCAAATTTAACTTTTCATTCTTTCCTCATATTTCGCGCACGCGCTCCATGTATCAAAAATCTTGTGATTAAATCGCAAGCTGGAGCTCGACAGGGCCGGACTGAAATTAATTTAATCAAATTAGTAAATTAAATGATATGCAGCAACTTGAGTAGAATTGGTAAAAAAAGAACCCTAGGGAAACGTAATTGAGAATGATCAGTTATTTACATAATTTGATAGCTGGTGGGCAGGTAGGTTTAAATAGGTGGAAAAAATTGCATAAAATGATGTATTTAAAAAAGATTATTTTTAAAATTGGTTCAGCCGCTCTTAATAAAACCATTAAAGGCTGGGTTACCTCAAGAGAAATAAATGTTGATGTTGAAGAACTTAGGATGAATATACATAATTGATTTATTATTCTTGTAGGTAGCCATTTCAATAAATGAAAGTCATGTTAAAAATTTGATGTGTAAGTATATTTAACAAAAATATATAATATGGTCAAGTGACCAAGAACAAATAATTCGAGTACAGTTTTATTGGTCATACGAAATTTAAATAATAGGCCACTTTCACGTGCCGGGAAAATGAAGAATAATGAAGTTTTTTGACTCATACCGAGCAAACCGAAGCAAGCCGAGAATGAACATTACAGTACAGTATAAGATTTAAAAATGTGAAAGTAGCCTATTATTACACATATAGAAGAATTACCATCCATTAAATAGCTAAATCAAAAACTAAAGTCATAAAATATAATTCTTAGGCCTACGTACACACAAGATATAGAGGAAACAAAATTTTACCTTACAGAGTTTCAAAGTAACCCGAAGTTTCAAGGAAGCAGTTAAATTATTTAAATAACTACCTCAGTAAAATAAAATGAACACCTATACATTTCTAGAACCACTGGATAGAAATTACTACAAGGGTAACAACCGGGTGTTCTTGAGAGACGGAATACTGATTCAGGATCTAGTTTTCGAAAAAAAAATTAACTTTAAAAATATGACCTATCTATTTCCTTGCCACTCTTTCTTGTTTGAATTTAAATGTATGGTTATATTACCTTACACTTATAAATAATAGGCCTATAAATGCTGAAGAATATTAAGTTTTTGTAATTTTTTATTTTTTGGGTGAAAGCAAATCTCTGTTTAAAAATTTTAATGTGTAAAATATTCTTGTTCTGGTAAACAAAGATGCAAAATAAGTTTTGGGAAAGTTTTTACAAGGATGTTGGAAAGGCAGTTCTAAAATGTTTTCCCTTATTTTTGTGCCAACATTTGGCAAAATGGCAAAATCTTTAAAATGGCGGACAAATAGACTTTCGCAGGATCCAAAAAACTCAAAGAAAGTTTGATCTGGAGACCTGAGGTTGCCAAACACATCCTTTGCAGCATTCTGGTATGCTCTAAAATGTGTATAGAGTGCATCATCAGACAGTTCTTGAGTCTTCTTTGAATACGACTGACAAATTTTACAGGAATGTTTTGCTAAACATTTTTTAATAAAATACCCTCCAACATAAAAAAATGCATTTTTTTGCTTGACGTTCAACTGCCTATAGTCTGTAGAATCTAAAAGTATTCGATCAAAATGTGTCCCTTGGCTAAAAAGCAATTTCATATGATTTTACTTTTTCGGAGTTAATTGCATCAAAATCTGATCAAATTCTTCTAAACAGTTGGTTCCTTCAGACTGATCAAAATATTCAGTTGCAAACAATTTTTTGAAGGTTCTAACAAATTGAATCGGAGTTGGGTTTTGACAGTTGCCATTTTGCTGGCGTATTTTGCCAAAAAAATTCTCCAAGCAATCCTGATTAATTCTCCTTGTCATAATATAATTTATGGAATTATTGGATTTTAAATCGTTCCAGAGGTGTAGAAAGGATGAAATTGCCAACCTCCACCCATAAATAAATTTAACCCTAATTTCTTTGCCTTTATTGTCGACCACTTTAAGTTTATCAAATAAATGGGACATTTCATTTAAATATTTAATTTGATAATCAGCCCCCATAAATGGCCTGTTTAAATACTTTGTTGCCTTAAATCTAGATGAATTAAACAAGTCAAATAAGTTGTCCATTTTACTTATAAAATCGACTGTGAACTGTGCTTCAGGCTCTAGGACTCCAAAAGAAATATAGGTATTTAAAGCAGCGGCGACCGTCGCACTGAAAACTTGTGAGGCGTATTTTACTTTCATTTTTGAAAGTTTGTGGGATTAATATGTGCATCTGTTAACTTAGGGCCAAGCGATAAGATTGTAATTTATCATTAGTATAAAAAGTATTTAGATATTCTTTGGATGTCTGATTATTATTGAACAAAAAATGATACTTAAAAAAATTATTCCTTGTGGATTTAAGTAAATGTGGGATATCGAACATATAATAAATCTTTAAAGTTTCCACAAGAAAATATGGAGTTTCGACAGAAACTCCTAAAACATTTGCTAATTTAAAAAAATTGGATCCTTGGTCTGATATCACAGTTCGCACCCTTAACCCAATTGTTTGAAGTTTCCCTATGGTTTCAAAAACAATGGTTTTTAAGTTGTCCACTGGGCAAGTTGAATTCACAAAAAAATAAGCTAAAGGCTGTTTCCAGTTGTTGTTAATGCCCCTTAACATCAACACCAGGGCATTGTTACCTGGCTTAAACGTTTTTTTATTGAATGTTTCATGAAAACCAGTTATTTCATCTAAGGAAATATTACAATACAAATTGCTGTGAAGCGACTTCTCATCTAGACATAGAATGCAGTCTTTGCTATTGTCATCCATGCTGTTTATTTGATTTTTCAAAATATAAAACATAAAATCATTTAGGCCAGAGTTGATGGGCCATTTTTTCGTAATATTTGTCAGGGTAGCCTTACTTGGCAGACGAAACGTTTTTGCCAAGAACTTGTAAGATTTTTTTGGCCCCAGAAAATATAATGTTAATGCAAACTGCTTATATTCATTGGTATACCGGGCTCCTTTCGGTTTCTTATTAAATAAGTTCATTTGTATTTTAATAAAATATGCCATTTGGGGGTTATAATTTTCGGCCAAAAAATTGGCAACATCGTCACTTTTAAGGTGGCTGGAGCGTTGCCTACGCATTTTCTGTTCAGGATCTTGATCTTTCTCTTTAAATTCAATTTCCGAGGCGTACCTGTGGAAAGGGAACTTGAAGTATAAGTAGAAGCATCTGAAAACAAATGCAAGTTAGACAAATTCCTGGGAACAATATACTGTTAAGTTTTAATGGCATATTCCATATTTTTAAATATGATCGTTACTAAAATTCTCTCACCATTATGTTTGAAATTGATGGTTCTGGGGTAGTTTCTCTCAAAACAGCTGGCTTTGGGATTTTACTGGCTCAAAAGAGCTACTCTGATTGGAATCTAAAAACATACATGATTACACTAAGAATAAGAGCTAAGAAATATTTTATAAAGCAACAGCAGTTTGCAACTTTCATTTTTAACATTGAAAATGTTTCTGTTAATCTAGTATGGGGGACCAAATTGTGAAAAATTACATACTACTGTAAAGATTTTTGGTCCTGTGAGAAAAAAAATGAAGTTTTTTTTCAAAAATATTAAAACCAGAAGTGGTACATATTTTTGGTTTTCTAAGAAATTGTGGAAAAACTTCGAATTTGGGTCTAAAACCATCAAAATCAGGAGTAGAGATGTTTGGTATTCCAAGAAATTTTTAAAAAACTTTAAAACTATTTTTTTTTACAATCTAAACCACATAAAGTTTGCATTTTACTTCATCAGTTTGAATGTCCCCCTGGTGCCATCATTGTGAAGAATTGATATTTGATATTTTTTTCTTGACACGTATAATTACTTACCCTCAGGCGATGAATAATTATTGCCCTTTGAAGTTGATGGCAATGGGGAAATTTCCCTCACAACAGCAGCTTGTGTCGATGTTACATGCTTAAGTTCAAAAGAGCAAGTTTCACCTCGAGTTTCACTGAGTATGGGGCTGGGTTCTAAAAAAATACATGATTACACCTGGACTTAGAAATGGAATATTTGATAAATAAAAATTATTTTCTATTCTACGTAGGTACTATAACTTACCACCAGCTTCGGTGCCACCAGAATGGTCAATGTTTAAAACAGGCACAGCGTCAGGGAGAAGCCTCTTCCTTACTTTATTTGACACAATATCTTGTGGACGAAAATGATTTGAACAAAGCCTAAAGTTTTTATGGCAAATTTCAGAAGTATGCCCTGGCACTCTTGGCTGATTAAGTACTTCAAACCATAGGGCACACCTATAAATAAATATGCCATGACAAAATAACATTTAGGAAAAACTATTTTATATAGGTACCTTATCTATGTAAACTTATAAACAAAATTTTAAATTTTGGACTTGGCCCTTGTGGTAGGCATTTGCGTATATTTTTTATAAATTTTGAACAAAGTATTCTAAAGTATAACATATAAATACCTATTTATTTACCCGAATAATATTAAAAAGTTGCATCTGACATTGTTCTTCACTTAGATAGGTAGGTACTTTTAATTGAATTTACAAAGGTACAACCTAGTACTTGATAATATATGGGTAACGATTTTATAAATTTTTTGCCTTTATTTTGGGATCATACAATAGGTACCTACTTTAAACCTACTTTATGTAAAAATCTACTCACAATGTTTCATCCTTTGGAAAGCTAAAATATCCTAAAGCTGGATTGGCTTTCTTGTAACTTTTGCAGACAAAACAACGCACAACCATGGTTTTTAACAATGAAACCTGAAAACACTAGTCACCTTTTCACAAATTAATTGTCAAAAAATCCAACACACTTAAACAAATCACTTGAAATCACCGAAAAATAAACAACGCTTCCAACCTCCAACACCAGCTGACCTGACGATCAAAAATAAATAAAAAAACCGATAGACCAGCCCTGACTGGTGCGTTCACTTTCTGATTCAATCAGGTGCGGCATCTGTTCATCTCACTCTGTTGTGGTAAAACTGTCGTAACAGAAAAAGACAAAACTAGACCGGATTGGTTATCATAAATAAAAGAAACCGTCCTCATATCAATTGGCAGCTTGAGCATGCCCAGAATATGAGGAAAGTGTTCCTATTGGTTGAATTATATGGCTTCAAAACAGGTGGAGAGTTAAATAACTGATTCGTTGTACGGTATAAACTGTGGTTTGGTCAAACATCCTATATTTTATCTAGTTGCTGACTGATTTCAGCATATTTTGGTTTTTGACTTTGGTGTCCTGCTGCTTGGCTGTACTGCACGAGCTGAAACTGTCTCGAGGCAGTTACTTTTGAATTTGGATCAAGTCAAGTTGACGTAAAAAGTATTGTTAAAACTTTTAATATAAGTTAAAGTGTGTGTGTGTAGTATGTCTTTAAAATATGCATGTTTGGCCATATTCGTGTAATAATATAGAAGTGGTTTAAGCATAGTTTAGTATCAGATCTTACCAAATATTAAAATTTTGTTTAATTATATTTAATTACTTAATTAAATTAATTTAAAAGTAGTACAAGACCTTGGTTATAATCTATATTTTAATATTTTATTTTAGTTGTACTGGCGTTCTTTTAACATTAAAGATAAACATATTATAGATTATATCTCTTGACTAGAAAGATTTGCTTGTTTAAGCATTTAAAAAGAGAGTTTGAATAAGTTCTCTAAATTTTGTGGCTCGGGTTAAGTTGGTAGTGGCATAAATTTTAAGTAGTAATAAGTTTATTGAAAGTAGCAGAAAGTTTAACCCACCTGCCATTTTTATCGTTACAATATTGCTGACATTCTTTCTTATTTTGTAATGTCGGAAAGTTGTCTAAAGCATTTTTTCTAAATATATAAGCTTATTTAAAAATGTATTCCTTAGTCATTCTTTGTTTTTTTTTTAAATATAAAAAAAGAATAAAAAGAGAAAATGGGTTTTATTCTAACTTTCTTTTAAACCTAAAAGATTCAAGATTACGCTTATTACCCTTTTTAGCTTCTCCATGAAAGCGGTAAATGGGTAATGATTCCCAGCGTAATGGGATTTTACAATATGGATTACGTATTTATACGAGAAGGAGATTTAAAACACTATAAAAAAAATTGATATATACTTTTATATGTAATGACAATATACAAATTTTTTTAAAAAGGGTTAAATTTGTATTTATAATTGGTGGCTATTTCGTAATAAATTATTACCCATAGTATACACCATAAAGGTTTTATAGAAGGTGTTCTGTACTTTGTTAAAAATAAAGCAGTTTAAATATAAAGTGTGTCCCAAAAGGATAAATCATGTATTATTATTTCGAAGACTATAAGGCATAAAAGAACTATTTAATGACAAAACTTTTTCAGGAAATAAAAGACCAAATTTGGTTTGTATATCAATCATTTTTATTTAATCTAACGCATCGTTAACTAATTAACATAATTTTTTGTCGTTTTTTTTTAATTTAAAAGCATAAGTGTAACTTTTTAATGTTGACTCCTGGAAAAAAGTTTATCCTTTGAACTCTTTTCAGACCCCTAAATGTTTGTAATAATGTTTTGCACTTAATTTCGTAGGCTAGAGGTTTAGTTATATTTTTTAGTCTAGTCATTCTCAATGCCTAGAGCATTTTCGGATCTCGTAGATCTTTAATAAAACTGCCCACTGTTAATTTTTTTATATATTGGCTCTGGGTAAGCTAGATAAACCAAATTAATTAGGCGTACGATATCCCCTTTATATACCCAAAGGCTTTCGTTGTATTTTTGTCTTCGACCTTGGAGCTGCGCCTTATTTCCTATAGATGTACTTCGCCATATCTCGTTTTTCAGGAACTTCACAATATAATTATAGTGACACTGCTTTTTTTTTAAATGTTTCTAAAAACTTTTACGGCTTTACCTCGAAGAGCAAGCACACTAGCTCGTGCTTTTCCTGGTAAACTTTATTTTTTTTCCATTGGCAGCAGCTTTAAATTATCGAAGATACCTTACCCATGATACCTTGCCATCAAAGTGGGTGGTCTAATAAAAGTTATTGTGGTACCACATTTTAAAATGACTTCTGTAATAGCATTTTCCTTAATTTGTTGTGTAAATGTTGCACTTTTTGTTGGATTTGGCCTTAAACCAATTCTACAGTTCATTGTATTTTTTCTATTTTTTATTTGATGTATTCTTTAGTTAATCATATTTCAAGCAATATTTGTTTTTTCATCTTATTTTGGCTTTGATGAAATTCTTCTTTAAGTTTTCTCGTATTTTTACCATATTTTTTTAGCTCTGCTCTATTTCTTCCTGGCTTTTTTTGTCTTTATTTATTTTCTTGACTTTTTATCTGTTTCTGGTTCACTGACTTTGGTTTCGGTGTGACGCTTTATTTCTTTTTAATTGGTTTTCATTGCTCTTTTTATTTTTTTTTATGGAATCTTGACTGGTCTTTATTTCTTTTTTTATGGATTCCTAACAGATCTCATTGCTTTTTTCTAGATCCTTGTTTTCCATCATTAGTTTATGGGTGCACTTAGTTTCTTTATAAGTGCTGTTTGCTGTCTTGTCCCTTCCTCAACTGGCATTTAAATTTTCTTTTATACCACTTCGGCTTTTTTTGAAGGTTTTGTTTCACTTACGACACCAAATATTCTATAAAACCTCGTATAAAAAGCACGCATCGTCATTTTACACCTTTTAATTAGCAATTAAGTTAACAAACGTTATTATGGTAACAACAACGAAACGTAACTATGCTAATTGTTAAATGTCTCAGTCATCAAATGAACCAATCGGCAGTCGATTTAACTCTGACCATTGTAAAGCTTTCTATCGCCATTTATAGTATAGTGGAAAAGAGTGAAAAAGTCTAGAATAAGGTGAAAAATTATTTTAATGCAAGATGCAACAAAAGTGCAAAATGGATGACTTTACAATAGTCGTTGAAATGGTGAAAAACAAAGTAATTTATTTAAACAAATTATTAACTTATTTAATTTTTTCCCTACAATTCCATAAACTTATATATCTTTTTAAAGTCTGTAATAATATATTTATACTGTTATACCAGTGGATGTGCCTAACGTTTTAACAGCTAAAATCAAAATAACAACACACCTATGTAAAGGCAAATAATACCTTTTTTTTATTAAAAAAAGAATTAATTATCCTTAATAATATACCAAATAGTGCAATAAATTTCAAAGATTCGTGTCAAAACAAAGTAATAACTTACAAAAAAATCTTGATATTTGACATCATTCTTTTTTTTTCTTTTACGCACCTATCTTTAATATTATACAGGGTGATTCATAAGGAAATATCAATACTTCAGGTGCGTAGACAGGGTCTAAAAATAAACATCAAAGTCTATACAAATATGAGTGCTCAAGGCCTTTGTTTCCGAAATACAAAGTGTTAAAGTTTTTATTTTTTTACAATACATAAATAGGCAATTTGTGCGTATAACATAACTGTTTTGTGTGTTTTGCTGAACATGATTTAAAAACAATAATTTTATTAAAAATTAAAAGACATATTGTTTAATTATACATTTTGTATTATTTTAATTTAATTTTGCTATAATTAAGCCAGATGAATCGTATTTTTTTTTAAATCCAAATATCTCGAACAAGGTTGCTATATCAACTTTAACCAGGTTTACCTTTTTGACGTAAAAATGGCAAAACAAATATTTTATTTAGTTAAAAATGTAATACAGGGCCGTACCAAAAAGTTGTGAGTGCTCTAAATGGTAAAAAGACGTGTAGGTGGCGCCCCTACAAGTGAGAGCCGTACTTAGATTAGTTTCGAATCCGTCATACCAAAAAATCCGGGATACCAATTTTTACTCCAATATTTACATTACTATTGATTTAATTAAAAAAATAAAAAAACTTTAACACCCTGTATTTCGGAAACGAAGGCTTTGCGAACCCATATTTGTATAGACTTTTATGTTTATTTTTGGACCCTGACTAGTTACCTAGAGTATTGACATTTTCTCAAGAATCACCCTGTATATAGTTTGATAAAACTCTGGTCAAGATGTGGCTAATTATATTCAATATTTGCCCATACAAATACTTTTAACAAGTGGATTCTTGTTTAATGTTAGTGTTAGTGACACAAACTTTAAAATAAATATTTTTTTTAGGGACATAAAATATCCTTTTTTGTAGGTTTTGGTTTTCTTGTGTTGATTTTCCAAATGCTTTTTTTTTAATAAGAAACTACTTCCAGGTAGCCACACAAAAAAAGGGTCTGTAGTTTGCATGCGATTATGCACAGAAACTTTCGGACCTTAAAAAGCGGGGCCAAAAATTTACGAAAAAATACGAGCAAATTACAAAGAAATAGGTTTTTTAATCTCCAATTGTTTATTTTTTAAAGTAAGACCATAAAAAATAAAACTTTGCCCTCAAAAGTGATGTATTAAGTGAAGTTTTTCTATCCTTAAAATCAACGTTAAAAATTAATTTTATCTAAATTTAACACGGCGGTTTTACCCTCGTTACAGTAGGCTAATACTGTTTTCTTTAAAATTTTGTATCAGTTAGTAATTTAGATAAAATCACTGACATACATTTTATGCCCACTGTTGCAGAAACACGTCTGGCAACATGAATGCTATTTTTCCATAGCCATAAGCACCTTAATAGTTCTTTCTAATTTTTTATAAAATAACAAAAATCGATATTTAAAACCAGTAAAATTCCTTATTAACAATTTAAAAATAGCGTATCAGAATGTCACCTCGTCGACATGCTTTTGTGAACTTATAATGACGACGCAGCTCTAGGCTCGGAATCATGGCCCTTAGGACGACGCTACCGACGACGCGAGAAAGAGGGGTAGGTTAATCGCCCAAAAAAAAAAGGAATTTTAGTAGGACAATTGGCATGGTCAGTAATGAATTTGTCTAAAGGTTCTCTCTGTTTTATCATAGAAATCATAGAAAAATTGTAAATTTTTCCATGATTTAGCACAAATGTGTACATTTTTCTTAGCTAGTAAAGCTGCTTTAAATAATTCTCGGTGTCAATTTTAGATTGACACATTCTGCACAAAGTTTAAAAGTAAAGTAAGGTGTGGGGTTAAAGTGATGTAATAAATAGTAGTAGGGTTGTATTTAGCTGTAGTAGTGATAAAGAAAAGTAATGTTAAATGGTATGTTAGAGGAATAGCTATATAGTCAAGGTAAAATCTAAACGTTTTGTTAATATAATTTGTCAATAATTTGTACCGAGTGTCACAGGAGTGACAAGTGATACGAGATATCTCCAAAAACAATAAATTATTTTTAAATTTGACTTCAAATACAGAATTTTTTTTGTGTTATAAAATAATTTCTAATTGTGTCGTAACGTCGTTATATATTCACGTCTCATGGACTCCGCCGTCGGAGGGCGATTCAGGTTTTGGTAAAATATAATAAATTTTCTTGCCACAACAAAGTAAATCTTTGTGCTCCTTTCAGGGAAAAATTTGTAACTGTTCTTCGTACTTAGTAAGCCATTGATAAAATTGTAAACATTCGGAGTAGATAATAAGTTATATTTAAGATTGCCAAACCCTTGACAATATCCTACATTAAAAAGATATTTAAAAAAATAGGTTTACCGTAAATATACTGTAAATTAGCCTAAGCCAAAAAATCAAGTTTTTTTAATATATTGAAAATATTGTTTAAGGTGACAAAAAATAAAAATCCTTAATATTAATATTTTAAGAGCTCTATTAACGTAAATTTTGATTTTTTGTCGTGCTTTGATTTTTAAGTCAAACTTACAAACCATTAGGGTAAAAATGTTTATAGAAAAATAAATTCCTTACAAAAAAGTCCTATTGAAAATTTTCATCAGAAAAGCTGTTTTTGAGTAATTAAGCTTTAAAATTAATATATTTTTTGACTCACCTTTTCAATATTAAAATTTTGTAACTAACGAACAAATAAATGGATAACAAATAACAATACAGACTTTTAAAGGGAATTTATTGCTCTACAAAAAGGTTGCTTAATATTTTCACATAAAGTTACTTTTTCAACAATTATTCACAATAAAAGTTAAAGAAAAGATTAAATTGTTGTTTTCTACGGTTTTGACCCAACTTTTTTACTAAATGAAACAAATTAATGTATTTTATAAGCGAAAATCATTATTATGTTAATATAATCACTTAAAATATATAAAGTTCATATTATATCAAAACTTATTCTTGCTTAATAGCTATTTATTCTATAAAAATTTAGTTTAAATGTCTTAAAATAATGAAAAAATTACAGTTATGTTGTTACACTATTAAAAATAATTTATTTACAATATTTCACACATTTACAAAAAAAAAATTCAAGGTCGGTTTTCTTAATAAACATTGCGGTTATTAAGGAGAAGGGGGGAGAATTTTTACTCGTTATAGCGCTTGCAAAGTTAAGAAAAAGCGAAACAAATAGAGAGGCATGTTATTAAAACATGCAAATTCGTATATATTAATTAATAAAATACTATACCAATGTATAAAATATTATAAAAATAATTATTTACAACTAACCACAACATAATTGTAATTTTTAAATTATTTAAAGACATTTTCGTAAAATAAATAGCTACTAAGGAAAAAGAAGTTTTGCTATTTCATGAACTTTATACATTTTAAGGGATAAGATTAATAAAATAATGATTTTCGATGATATTATACATTAATTTGTTCCATTTAGTAAAAAAAAGGGATCAATACCGAAAAAATAACAATTTAATTTTTCTTCAATTTTAATTGTGAATAACTTTTAAAAAAGTAACATTATAGTAAAACATTAGGAGACCTTTTTTGTAGAACATTAGGTTCTCTTTAGAAGTCTATTTTAATTTGTTATATATTAATTTGTTCGTTAGTTACAAAATTGCAAAATAAATTAGTTAAATCAAAAAAATATATCAATGTTTAAAGATTAATTACCCGGAAACGGCTTGTCTGGCGAAAATTTTGAATTGGACTTTTTTTGTAGGTAATCTAATTTTCTATAAATATATGTGCCAATAATATTTTTTACCTTAATAATTTAAAAGTTTTGACGCAAAAATAAACGCACGACTAAAAACTCAAAAAATAACATCGATAGACCTCTTCCTAATATTAATATTAAGGGCTCATATTTAGGATATTTAGTTTTTTCCACCTTAAACAATAATTTTAATATATTTTTCAAAACAAAAAAAGACGATTTTTTTTGGTCCTGTCTATTGTAGATAATTTTTTATTGTTATGGCAAAATTTAATTTTTAAATATTATTGATTACTGGCTAGACATGCTAAAAGAGACTGCTTTAATACAAGTTTTAAGGTATGAACCGTGCACGCACAGTCTTGAACTTCCAATTTTGCAGAACACAAAAAATGTAGTAGATATAGCAGCAGTGACAAGTCGATCATGAATTAAAAAAAGATCTCGGAATTTCTCAAATTTTTAAAACAAAATTTAAATAATCTCAGTTATATTTATTGTTTTAAGTAAACACCTTTTAATTTTTTTATTTTGAAAATAATAACCGTTTTGTCGGCAAAGATTTTATAGTTTTAAGGGTTTTTATGTTTTTTTTAGGTAGTCTGCAAGTTTGTTATACTGTGACCTCAGATAGAAGTGATTTCTACTGACATGTCTAGCAAGTAATCCAAAGACTATTTTACTTTATTCATTGTTAAACTTTTAACGAGCACAAATAAAATAAAGTAAAATTGTAAATTAAATATTTTCTAACATATTATTTATTTTCTAGCAATTAATTTGGGTACCCAATTCGCTCACATTCAATAAATTTGAATGTTCTTTAGCATATATTTTTTTGTTTATTAAAAGATAGAAAAAATAGTTTTGGCTAGTAATTAGAAAAACATGCGTTTGTAACTTTAATAAATATTTTATTTTTTGCTAAAAGTAACAAAGAAAATTACATTTAGTTGTCCTGCTTTAATAAAGCATTTTCTGTACTTACTTGTCATCAAAATCGACACAGTTGTGCTATCCCAGTATTCTAGAAATAACTGCAATGTAAAGATATATTTTGTATAAAAACTAAACTTTTACAGTTGTTTTTAAAAAAGTAGGATGGATGGTAGGGAAATCTGTTGGTTCTGATGACAAATAGGTAGAGAAAATATTTCATTGAAACCTTATTTCAAAAAAGAAAGTATTTGACAACCTTAAAATGGCATGTTTTTTGTAACTTACAATTAGTAAATTATTTTACTTGTTTTTTGCAACAGCTCCTATTTGCGTTTTTAAGGGATCTAGTTTGCCATTTTGCTTATCAGACTAGCACCTAATACTTTTAAAAAGCAAATTATCCAGTGTTTAACAATACTGCAAAAGCACAGCATTGCTTTAAAAATACTTCGTAAAAAATAAGATCTTTATTTACACATACATTATTTAAAATACCTTTAAGAGAACTAATTAGGAAATTACACATTAGGGACCAGGACTATGCATATTGGAAATGGTGGTCTCTAAAACAACAGTTACATAAAAACAAATTATGTTTAATAAAAGATTTTACAATAAAGGTAAAACGACTTAATGTAATTTTCATGTCCCCCTTTTGAGAGCTTCTTGTACCAGTTTGCTATTGATCTTTTTTTACAATAGATTTATTTAAGCAGACCGCACTCTCTACCAGTGAGTGGATAAACATATTATTGATTAGCTGAAAAAGTCGAGGTTCTTCTTTATAAAATTACACTGAGTTGCGGGGTAACATCACAGATGTCACTTTACTGTCCTTAGAGAACAAATGTATGAAATTTTATTAGGTTTGTTTGTTTTCAAATATTTTTTTAATTATGAAGGTAAATGTACTAACTTTAGCTAAAAAGAAGTATATTAAAAATTTTAACAATTTACAAAAATTGCTAAAAATACAATTATTTACTTTATATAATTATATACGAGTAATATAAATGTTTTTAAGACAAAATATGGTTATTTAAAAATAATTTGTATATGAGTTAAAATAGTTTACAATCGTTTAATAAAAAAAAAAACTATATTCTGTATAATTTTTGGGTAATCTACTTATTTTAAAATAATAAACAAAGGGTAACAATATCGAAAAAGGGTTAAAGTAAATTTAAAATAATTAAAATGGTTTATCTAGTACAAAATACTTATATAAATAAAAGTATAGTTTTTGGCATGTACTTTTAACATTTAAAGATACTGACTTCCCTTAGAATACACAAAACCTATTGTCCGATTTATATATATATATATATATATATATATATATATATATATATATATATATATATATATATATATATATATATATATATATATATATATATATATATATATATATATATATATATATATATATATATATATATATATATATATATATATATATATATATATATATATATATATATATATATATATATATATAATATATATATATATATATATATATATAATATATACTATATATATATTTATATATATATATATATATATATATATATATATATATATATATATATATATATATATATATATATATATATATATATATATAAATATGCCACGGAAAGTATTTGATAGGATAAATTTTTATTTTACGGAGTTTTATCGAAAAAAGCTACTCTTGATAAAAGTTTTTACTTTTTAAAGTAAGATTGTATGAAACATTTGACATATTTTATCACGCGTGTGCTAGAAAATTGAAAAAAAAACTTAAAATGGCACAAGAGTAAAGTGCATTTATTTAAAAGATATGGAAATAAGTTACTTTGGAAAAGTTGTTCCAATGTACAAGGTAGTCTCTAATACTAATTTTCGAAAAATCGGCCCCTTTATTTGCACTTACGCTATTAAGAATTTCATTATCAATTAACTAATTCAAAATTTTTTACTTGTGAGCGTTGATACGTGACAAGCTTTATTGACACTTCAGCTTACACTCAATTCTTTAACCGCAGTATCGTCAGCTTTGAATGCACTTATGGCACAAAAATTATAGTACTTTTAGAAAGAAAAAACTGTTTTGCACCATTGTATTTAAAACAGGAACTTATTAAGTAACGTTATATCAGTCGTTTAGGTCATGTTTGGTTAATTTGGAACTGTAGAGAGGTAAGTCCAAAATTTGTGTCAAACTCTTCAAATTTGAAAGCACTTTATTTTCTTATTTTAAATATGAGCCTGTATATTTTCGGTCGTTAATTCAAGAATTAAAAAAGCCATTTATTTTATAATTTACTTAATAATTTGGGTAATTAAGTTTAATTAAACATTAAAATTAAATTTAAGTAAAAAACAATACATTTTTGTTGCCACGAAATAAGGCTAAATATTAATTTTAAGAACATAATATGTTTTGTTTTAAAAAAGCAATTTTTATTTAGATTTCTCGGTTGCACACATCTCGTTTTTAGAACTTTTTGGTACACCTGCACTACGGTTGTCGTCGCATATACCATATCGGCGACTCGATTTAGAAATGGAGAAAATATATATATATATATATATATATATATATATATATATATATATATATATATATATATATATATATATATATATATAATCGTCTATTAATGATAAGGTTACAATAATAATACAGTTAGGTAGGTTTTACATCTATAAGATCAGATTTGTAAATCAACCCTATCACAGCCAGCCATATTAGGGCGATATTTAGCCAATTAGTAATCGGCTACTCCACCATACAACCCCAAAAGGCTGGAGTTCTCACAATATTAAAGAAAAATGACAAACATATTACAAATATAACTAATATATAAACATAAGATAATATAAGTAGATTCAATAAATCTCAATTACACACACTTACACACACATATTCAAGCAACTAAAGAATAATATGCGGATGCCTAAAACTATTGTGATTGAAAAAGAGATGCTCGGTATCTCCTCCTAAAAGCCTCAACACTTAAAGATTTAATATCGTTTGGTAATTTATTATAAAGATTTGTAGCTTGATAAGTAAAGCCATTCCGAAACAAAGCCTTCATATATCTCGGTACCGCCAACATACTCCTATTGCGTATAGTTCTATTATGAAGGGTGTCGCGTGCTATTAGTTTTGCGCGCAGGTAGTCAGGAATGCCAGAGGTCATAATTTTATGCAAGAAAACAGCAAACTGCAACCGTCTTCTATTCGCCATATTAAGCCATTTCAAATCCCTGATACTTTCTGATACATGATCAAACTTGCGCAGGGAACACACAAGACGACAACATGAATTTTGAACCCGTTGAATCCTTCTTCCGATATGTATAGTCAAAAACGGACCATAAACAAATGAACAGTAATTAAAATATGAAAGTACCAGGGTTTCAACAAGCATAACTTTAAGTTTCTTGGATAGAATCTCCGATTGGCATATATAATTCTTAAATTGCAATAAGCCTTTCTAATGAGGAGTTAACATGTTCATCAAATTTGAGACCATCTATTATGACCCAACGATTTCGCTGATTTTACCTCCGGCACAGTTTGTCCATTAATATTTATGTTCACCTTCTCGCTAAGGCGTACAGCCTTGACCCCACCAAAGTAAAGAACCTGTGACTTTTTGGGGTTTAATAAAAGGTTGTGTTTTTTGATAGGTCATTTATAATATTTAGCTCTCTGTTCATGCTATACTCAGCAATATGATGTTCATAGGGGAGAAAACTATATTTTAATTGAATATCATCAGCATATGCTTGATACGAGCCAAACTCTATCTGTTTCAAAATATCTGCCGAGTATATCAAAAACAGAAGCGGACCCAGTATCGAACCTTGCGGTACACCTGATACTACAGGCAACAAAGATGACATTTGCTCCTGCAGCACCACTCTCTGTGACCTTTCGGAAAGGTAAGACTTAAAAAATTTGACCGCAATGTTATCAAATCCGTAGTGGGCAAGCTTGGTACAAAGCAGCTCATGATTTAAAGTGTCGAAAGCTTTCGAAAAATCCAGCAAAACGAGAGACGCAACCATTCCCGCATCCAAATCGGCCACGATATTGTCCAAAACATTGGCAAGTGCGGTAGCAGTGCTGTCCTTTTCTGTAAAGCCAGATTGTAGATTGGGAATAACACTTTCCCTACAAAAAGCATTAGTTTGGCTGTAGACTATTTTTTCCAATATCTTGGACAATACCGACAGCAAACTTATCGGACGCAAATCCGCAAAACCCTCTGGTGAACCATTTTTGGGAACCGGCTGACTGCGCGAGATCTTCCACGCCTTAGGAAAATATCCATTTTCTAGGCAGACATTAACGACATGGGTGATGTAAGGAAGAATAAAAGGGCAGCAGTACTTTAGCATTGACAAGGATATCCCATCGAAACCTGATGCATTTGATTTTATTTCTTTTATAGCTGTATATATATCGTCGATAGTAGCTAATCTCAAAGAAAATCTGGAAGAATTATTAAATTTTGTTTGTTTGTAATAAGCCACCATCTCACTACAGTCACCATTCATAAAAACGGAATTAAAATATTCATTTATTTCATTTACTATCCAAAAGTGCTTTCGGTATTGTAACATTCTTGCACACTCCCATTAAGTTCTCTCAAAGCTTCAGATGTTTCTGCTGTTACCCTCATCAACCACCCGAATATATATTTATAAATTAAAAATATATATTATATATATATATATATATATATATATATATATATATATATATATATATATATATATATATATATATATATATATATATATATATATATAATATATGTATAATTTTTTCGGTACACCCGTTTTTTAATTTACTTATTTAACATCAGCATTTCTTAAAAGTAAAACCACCAAGGAAAGCACCTACATAGTTTACATCCTCTTGAAAAACTGAGACCCTAAAAAATTCATAATTTCTTTGATTTCTTTGTTAAATTCCAATTACTTTACGTGCAGAAAACAAAATATATGGGCATAAATAGTCTTAAAAAACTTAAATACATATAAAGTAAAGTTAAAAAGTTAAATTCTGGTTTATTATTTATATCTACTGTTTTAAATGTTGCACCTTAATGTCATTTGTGTAAAAGTAAGGTTTGTGTTTTTTTAAGTAATAAATAGGTTAAAAAAATTATACGACTTTAAAAAATTTTAAATTTTAAAAAGTAAAATTTTAGATTTCTATTAAAAAAAATATCCAAATTAGGTTACAAAGATTCTAAATAAGTATAAAAATGAATGAGCAGTGAGTTTTTTTAATTGATAACAAAAATTGACCAAAAACATTATTGTCAAAATTTTTAAGATAATTTTAAATTTTTTAAATTCGTTTTTTTTTGTTGTGTGCTAAAAAGCACATTTTCCAGAAGTGTAAATAAACTTTTTTATGCTATAATTGCAAGATACAATAAAAAACTACAAAAAAACCTAATCTGTTATCACGAAATTATTAGCAATGAATGTCCAATACATTAAAAAAAATTAAAGATAAAGAAAAAAATATATTATTCTTAGTAATAAATAATACATATAATTTAAGTAATGAAAAAATTACAAATGAATGCTCTAAGAATTTCTCTGGGTCATTCATTAGTACATTTTTAATGTTTCCTTTATCAAACTAATTAAAATTTTAGATTGTCGAATTCTAGTTTCCATAAATTACTTCAAAATGTACACCTATTAACTCAATAACCTTAAAACAATAGCTTTTCAATCAGTTTTCATGCCCGTATTTATTTATCTTATTACAATACATTATTATGGCGGTTGCATCCTTTCGGTTTAATAAATTTTAATATGTGAAGCAAATAGAGCTGTTATAGCTATTAAGCAGAACTGCTTTTCAATTCATAACATGCCTAATAAAGCTTATTACTTCCAATATTAACAACACGGGCTTACATCTTTTTGAATGTGTTGTTTGCTAAATGTGCGCTGGCCAAAACCGCTTCACATAAAGGTTTACAGCATTTTATTATAAGCAGGGGTCTCCAAACTACGGCCCGAGGGCCACATCCGGCCCGCGGAGAGATTGTGTCCGGCCCGCGGAGAGCTAGCATACTTGAAAACTCCTTTTAGAGAACAAATAATTTTTATAGCAAATTAAATTTAGGTTACTGAAGTATTCTAATTTTATGTTGAATAATTATTAATATGACATCTACATTGATATGGTCATGGGCTAACTCCGCTAACTCATAACATTCTTGTAGGCTTATTGTTATTGTCTTTGTGATAAGTTGGATAAAGAAACACAGAATTGTAATGACTAAAGACATGTATAATATGCAGAAAATTTAACTTCAGTATATAATAACTAACAAATTATTGAAATGAATCCAACTAACATTTTATACATTTTAAATAATCACATAACATAATGACATATGAAATACTAATGAGATTTATGTAATTGAGATTTTCCACTGACAATAGTTTGTAGTTGTGGACTAATTTTACTTGTACCAATTATTAAAAGAGATTTAAGATGCTCATCAGTTAATTACGATCTGTAAACATTTTTTGTGTACTTCATTTTGGTTTTCTCACACAAATAAGTAGTACCAAAAACAGAAAACAGACCACGAGCAAATTTATGCAAATTATCAAATTGTGTCAGTGGAGGACTCTTATAAAATTCCAACAAAGATGAGTTTTGATATTTGTTCTTAATTATATCACTGCATTGTAGATCAATCATTTCCATTTGAAGTTCCGGGGCTAGGGTTTTAATGTCAGTATCAAAAGGATTCTGAAAATCTTAATTTGATTCGCAATGGCATCAAAGTCCGAGAAACCAGTATCAAAATTTATCTTCAAAGCACTCAAAGTTTCGATTGCAAAATCGATAGGAAACTCAGTATCAGTAGTGTGGCTGAATATTTCACATGTTTTAAAATGTGAAAAACATTTACTTTGTAGTTGTGATTGAAACAGTCTCAATTTCTTCCGGAATGATTTGATATTAGTATATAAATCAGGAAGATGGTGGTTTTCTCCTTGCAATCCCAAATTCAGTTCGTTCACATGTTTTGTCAAATCAACATAGAATGCTAACTTCCACAGCCATGCGTTGTTTTGTAATTCAGTAAGAGGGCGATGCTTTTCATTCAAAAAATTTCGATCACTGCTCGAAGTTCAAAAGCGCTGAAGGACTTTCCCACAACTAAGCCAGCGTACGGCAGTATGATAAGGTAAGTCAGTTTCTCCAATCTCTTCAATAAATTGTTGGAATTGTCGGTGATTCAGCCCAAAGATCTGATAAAATTAACAGTTGATATGACTGGTTTCAGAACGTCAGACATATCCAAACATTTTCCGCACAAAGACTGTTGATGAATGATACAATGTAAGACTAATGGTTTTGAACCACCGTCATTTTCTACAGCCTTTGACACAAGAGCGACCACTCCTTTATCTTTCCCACTCATGTTTTTGCCTCCATCAGTTGTAATACATTTCAAGTTTTACGACAGCTAATGCTTCGGAGCAGAAGCCGTGAAAATATTTATAAAAAAGAAACAGGTCTTTTACAGCTAGTCGCTATGCAAGAGAAAGCTTTTTCGTAAAACTGTGACCATTTATAAGACAAAACAAAATTTTATTAGAGAATTGTAAAATGTAAAAGTGCTTCACCTTGTAAATTTAAAAAATTGACCCTTTCATTTTTCCTTAAGTGTAGGAAAGTACATTTTTTTTTAAGCGTATAATTAGTGATGATAATGTTTTACCTTTCCACTATAATATACATCGTCATCCTGCCAAGACCTGTGGAAAGAGCTGTTTGAGAAGATCCAGGTTTCGTCAAGAAACACCCAAAGATTTTTATTTTTTACTAAAAAATACATTTATAAATATATTTAAATCTTAAAACCTTTGGCACATCTAAGGATGTGTTTTTAGATTATGATACTAAACGAGTAATTTAATCTTATGCAAGATTACTATTCTGATAGCATCATTTTTCAAATAATATATAAAAGGTTAAATTTTATATTTTCTTACCTCCGACTCATCACTGCTCTGAAGTGGGTTTCGAAGCTTTTTCGAACTGGAAATACAGTTATCACTATGACTCATAATTTAAAGCAGTTTTATATATAATGGCAGCTATATAACAATATTTTATGTTTTTTAGGGTAATTTAAAGGCAATGTAACCACTTAATTATTAAGGTCAAATTTTCCGCTTAAACGAAATATATACATTTGACGATTTGGACATAACCGTGACAGACGAAGAAAAACAAAAACCCTTTACTGTTCCTGTTTTTTCCGAAAGTTTTCTTACTTTTTTTTAAATTCAACAAAGAGTTTTTTTTTTAATAAACGAAGTAATTAAGGAGTGTATGCAAAAGTGACTTTTGTGTCTGTGATGATATGTGAATAAAGAAAATTGCTAATCGAGGAAGCCTTTAAGTAAATAAAGAATTATTTTAATTGTAGAATTTAGGAGGTTTATCACATCCTTTGTGAACAAAAATTTGATATTTTTAATATTTTTACATGATACTAGATGTCTTTAATAGTAATTTATCTGACAAAAAATTCAGGTTTTGCAAGTTTTTTAAAAAATATAAGTGAAGTTGCAAATTTTATCTCTATTTTATTTATTTATTCATTCATTTAATTTTTAACCAAATATACAGCCTATTACAGGAAATAAAATACAATAAAAAACATTTAACTTAAGAATAATTAACTGTAACTAGAACTTGTTAATAAAACAGTAAAATACATTTTAAATATGATTTAAAGTTTTACGACAGCTAATGCTTCGGAGCAGAAGCCGTGAAAATATTTATAAAAAGAAACAGGTCTTTTACAGCTAGTCGCTATGCAAGAGAAAGCTTTTTCGTAAAACTGTGACCATTTATAAGACAAAACAGCAAAAACGGCACGACTTCCCAGCCAGTAGAACCTTTCTCGAACCTTTTCAAGAGTCTTCATAACTCCGAAATGGCCACCGCCTATACCAAGACAATGTTCCGTGACACCCCGTATAAAAACACGGATCCTGGTTTTACACCTTTTTATTGGATATCTGGTTTACAAACGTTTCTATGGTAACACTTTAACGTAACGTAATAATGACAACTGTTTAACCTTTAACTGTCTGTCAACTTCTTAACTCGTCGGAATCAAAACTAAAACTGACTCGTGCGGATTTTCCTCGCGCTTTTTATAGTAAAGTGGAAAAGAATGGAAAAGTCTGGAAAAGTCTAGAATTAGCTGGAAGGATTCTTTTACTACAGGATGTAAGAAAGTGTAAAAAGGATGTCTCCAGCGCCCTCAGGATAATCCGCAATGACCGTCGAAAAAGGGAAAACTAAGGTAACCTATTTTAAATAAATTATTAACCTAAATAAAATAATCCTAACCTTTTATATTTCTAATAACTAAACACTAACTAAAGTCTGTAACATTGCCCCCTCCCAAGTTTTGATCGTCTCGATCAAGTATCTTCTCGATCTTGATAGCGACACAGCCGTTCTAGATGTACAACTTTCATCTTCGCCTGTGGGCTCTTCTGAATTCGGTACACCAGATCATTAAGCCGGGTTACTACTTTATATGGTCCCTCCCATGACTTCTGCAGTTTCGGTGAACGCCCCTTGGTTCTTCTTGGATTGTATAACCAAACCTTTTCACCGACAATGAATCCCTTATGATTAGCTTTCAAGTCATAGCGGGACTTCATACGGTCACTTTCTTTTTGTAGCTTATTGCGAACCACTTCGTGTATTTCTTGCAGCTGTTTACTGAGTTGACTTACATAATCTTCTGCTGGCTTTTCATTGGTAGAAGGTCGTCCAGTAAGTAAATCAACGGGAAGGCATAACTCCGCTCCAAAAATGACTTTTGCAGGTGACGTTCCAGTTGTTTCGTGAGCTGCGGAGCGATAGGCTAGTAAAAACGGCTGTATACAGGTGTCCCAGTTACTTTGTTGGTCATTTACCTTAATTTTCAGGTAGTTATCAAGAGTTCTGTTAAATCTTTCTACCATTCCATCGGACTGCGGGTGAAGGGGTGTAGTTCTGGTTTTATGGATACCCAGGAGATTACAGAGGTTCTTGAATAGATCGGACTCAAAGTTTCTACCTTGATCAGTATGTATTTCTCTTGGTACTCCATATCGGCAAATCCATTGTTGAAATAGTACGTCGGCAACAGTGGTAGCTTCTTGATTTGGTATTGCGTAGACTTCTGGCCATTTGCTGAAGTAATCCATCGCTACCAAAATATAGCGATTCCCAGATTTACTTGTTGGAAATGGTCCTGCTATGTCTATGGCAATTCTTTCAAAAGGTGCTCCTACATTGTATTGCTTCATCTTGCCATGGCTTCGTGTCTTAGGTCCCTTGCTGGAGGCGCAGTCCTTACACCTTCTGCACCAGTCTTTGACATCGGCACGACTTCCCAGCCAGTAGAACCTTTCTCGAACCTTTTCAAGAGTCTTCATAACTCCGAAATGGCCACCGCCTATACCATTGTGCAAGGCTTGCAATACTTCTGGAATCCTTTTGGTGGGTAGTATTGTTTGATAGGTACAGCTTTTGCCGTCAGAACTTTCCCAGACTCTTTTTAATAGGCAATCTTTCATTATTAAAGAGTCCCATATGGCCCAGTACCCTTTAAATCTCGGAGACTTTGAAGCTATTTTCTGATATGGGGGTCTTTCTGAATTTTCTGTCTTAAGTTTCACAATATCTCCAAGATCAGGATCCTCTTGTTGTTCTTTTGCAAGGATTTTAGGGTCCCATTCTTGAGAGCACTGGATGCGTGTTCTTCGGCAGTGAAATTCATCGGGATCTTCTTGTTCTTCACGTCTACTGCAATGTTTACAATCTTCGGGGCAAGGTCTTCTTGATAGAGCGTCAGCATTCTTATGGTTCAATCCTCTTCGATGTTCAATTTTAAAATCGTATTCTTGAACACGTTGTAACCATCGTGCAATCTGACCTTCGGGATTCTTGAACTGAAGCAACCATTTAAGTGATGCATGGTCAGTTCTCAGGTGAAATTTCTGGCCATAAAGGTACTTATGAAAATGTTCCAGAGATTTGACGATAGCTAGAAGTTCTTTTCTAGTCACACAATAATTTCGTTCAGGTTTCGAAAGAACTTTGCTGAAATACGCTATCACTTTTTCTTGGCCATCTTGTATCTGTGACAAAATTCCACCAATAGAAGTATTGCTTGCATCAGTGTCCACAATAAAAGTTTGATTGGGTTGTGGATATGACAACACTGGAGGATTGCAAAGGGCTTTCTTCAGTTGTATAAAGGCTGCTTCACAATCTTCGGTCCATTCATAGCTTTTGTTGTTCTCGGTAAGTCGATGTAATGGTCTGGCAATGGCAGCAAATCCATGTATAAATCTTCTATAGTAAGTGCACAACCCCAGGAAACTTCTAATTTCATGCTTGTTTTTCGGTGTAGGCCAGTTTTGGATAGCTTCTGTCTTCTCTGGATCTGTTTTCACTCCTTCTTCAGTAATTATGTGCCCCAGGTATTTAACTTGTTTCTGGAAAAGGTGACATTTCTTTGGACTAAGCTTTAGCTGGGCCGATCTTAGCTTCTGAAAAACCTCTTCGACATTTCTAAGGTGGTCTTCAAATGTTTTTCCAAGAATAATAATGTCATCTAGGTATACTAAGCAAGTTTTCCAAGTTAGTCCACGTAATGTTAACTCCATCAATCGTTCAAAAGTAGCAGGGGCATTGCATAGACCAAATGGCATAACATTAAACTGCCACAGTCCGGTTCCGGTTGAAAAGGCAGATTTTTCCTTATCTTCGGGATGAAGTTCTACTTGCCAATAGCCACTTTTCAGGTCTAAAGTCGAAAACCATTTTGAACCCGTCAGAGTATCTAGAGTATCGTCTATTCTTGGTAATGGAAAACTGTCCTTCTTCGTGACGTCATTAAGTCTTCTGAAGTCAACACAAAATCTGATAGAACCATCTTTCTTCTTAACCAGGACTACTGGAGACGACCATGGACTCTGGGATGGTTCTATAATGCCTTGGTTTTGCATGTCTCCAATTAACTTGTCAACTTCGTCTCTTTTGGCTAAAGGAATTCGTCGTGGTGGTTGCCTTATCGGTGCTGCATCACCAGTATTTATTCGATGTTGAACTATTTGGTTTTCCCCAAATCCTTTTCGGAGAGAGAAAACGTCTTGATTTCTTCTTAAAAGGTCTTCCATCTTAGTAAATCTGCACTGGATTAACAGGGCTTTTGAAGAAATTACCAGGTCTTGCAAAGCATCAGGTAGTTTACTTAAGCAATTTTTAACAGGTGTAGTAAAGGTATGGCTAACTATCATATTAGCAGGTTGACAGGTACCAATTTTGTCACCTTGTTGGACTTGTTGAGAGTAACCCTTTCAGGTTCATCATTCTGACAAATACCTGTATTTCTTCTGTTTTGCGTCAGAGTTCTTGCGGGTAGAATTCCTTTAGCGTATAGTGGACTATTTTCAATTGGTTCAACTAATAGGATTTCACCTTCTTCTAAGTCTTCACAACTTGCTTGGATAATGGCTTCTGAATTTGGGGTAGTATGACATCTTCTGTAAGTACAACTTCTCGAATGATCCTTCATTGTTCCGTGGGAGTCTCATTACAATCTCTTCATTATTAGTTCGCAGTGTTCGTTGGGAAGGTCAAGTACAAACTTCTGATGTTCCATAATGTCAAGGCCAAGGATAACTTCGTCCATTATGTCGGCAACAAACACAACGTGTATAAAAGTTGTTGTCCCAGAGTTATTCTGTGCTTCATGTATGCCTTTAATTGGTATAACTTCTCCATTGGCAGTTTCCAAAATATAATTTTTCTCGGACGGAATATTTTGCAATGGGCTACGATGTTCGGCCTCACGATGGTATGTGTGGAACCAGTATCTATTACCATCTCACATTCCCGACCGCATACATTTCCAGGTACTACCAAGCTGGAACCATTATTTTGCAGCCGGGATACTTTTATTATTGTTGTTGATGGGGCTTGGTAGCACCTAGCCAGCTTTCGCCCCTTGAAGCTGGTTACTGGGAGTTTTCCGGATCTACTTGAAGGGACATTTGATCTAGTACAGTTTCTTTGGACATGCCCCTCTTTGCCACACTTCCAGCAAATGATTCCGTTTCTTCGTCGGAAAGTCATACTGTTGTCTCCGTCTGTTTGCTTTTTACGTACGATTTCTTGTAACTCCTTTACAATTCTTGTCAAATCGTTGTCAGAATTGCCTTCTTCTGGTACAAAGTTTATTCTTCGAACTCTTGTCTGACTTCTGGATGTTTGTTTAGCTGTTTCAAATTGAAGTGCGTAGGCAAGAGCTTCAGATATTTTCTTAAGTCTGGCCATTCTTAACGCCTGGTTCATATCCGGATCACGTAGGCCTTCAATAAAACTACCTACTGCTAACTCTTGTTTAATTTCTTCTGGATAGGCTGGATATGTCAGGTTAATTAGTCGTACAATATCAGTTTCATACTCCTGAAGGCTTTCATTGTACTTTTGTCTTCGTCCTTGCAGCTGCGCCTTATAAACTTCCTGCAAGTGCGTTTCGCCATATCTCGTTTCCAGGAACATCACAATGGTTTCATAATCGCATTGCTTCTCCTCAGGAACGTTTCTTAAAACCTCCATAGCTTCACCTCGAAGAGCAAGTACTAGGGCACGTGCCTTCTCTTGTGAACTCCATTTATTACCGTTGGCAGCAGCTTCAAATTGTCGGAGATACGTAAACCAGGGTACCTTGCCATCAAAAGTTGGTGGTTTCATAATAGTCGTTGCAGTACCACTTTCTAAGACGACGCCTGTACTAGCTATCTTTTGAATTTGTCGCTGTAATTGTTGTACTTCCTGTTGTATTTGGCCTTGGACTTGCTGAACATGACTTTCAACTGACTGTACGGTGTGCTGTATTTCTTCTATTTCTTCTTTAACATCTTCTTTGGAAAGTTTTACCTCCAGTAACATTTGTTTTCTCATCTCATCTTGGCTTTGATAAAATTCTCCTTTTAGGTTTTCTCGGATCTTTACCATCTTTTCTTTCAGCTCTTGTTTCATCTCTGCTTGGCTTCTTTTAATGTCTTTTTGTATTTTCTCTATTTGTTGTCGTGTTTCTTCTTGACTTAATTCTAATTTGGCTTTCATTTCATCTTGACTTTTTCATTTCTTTTTAGATCTTCATGGATTCTTGGCTGGTCTTCATTTCTTTCTTCAGATCTTCTTGGCTGGTCTTCATTTCTTTCTTCATCTTCTTGGCTGGTCTTCATTTCTTCTTCAGATCTTCTTGGCTGGTCTTCATTTCGTTTTTTAGGTTCTTTTTCCATCATTTGCTTTATTAGGCACTTAATTCTTCCATAACTGCTGTTTGTTGTCTTGTCCCAACTGGCATTCAAAAATTCTTCTTAATCACTTCGGCTTCTTGGGATCTTCGTTCCGCTTCTGACACCAAATGTTCCGTGACACCCCGTATAAAAACACGGATCCTGGTTTTACACCTTTTTATTGGATATCTGGTTTACAAACGTTTCTATGGTAACACTTTAACGTAACGTAATAATGACAACTGTTTAACCTTTAACTGTCTGTCAACTTCTTAACTCGTCGGAATCAAAACTAAAACTGGCCCGTGCGGATTTTCCTCGCGCTTTTTATAGTGAAGTGGAAAAGAATGGAAAAGTCTGGAAAAGTCTAGAATTAGCTGGAAGGATTCTTTTACTACAGGATGTAAGAAAAATGTAAAAAGGATGTCTCCAGCGCCCTCAGGATAATCCGCAATGACCGTCGAAAAAGGGAAAAACTAAGGTAACCTATTTTAAATAAATTATTAACCTAAATAAAATAATCCTAACCTTTTATATTTCTAATAACTAAACACTAACTAAAGTCTGTAACAGTATTTTAAACAAAGTTATATATGTAATTTATTTTTTTAATTTCTATTGGTGGATTATTATACATTTTTATTTTTTAATCAGATATTGGTCCCATTTTAAAAATTTCTTTTGATTTAAATTGTTTGTAATAAATATGTTTGTCTAATATTATGCCCATGTCGGTTATTATTATTTTTTAGGATATTTTTTTTTCTTTTAGTTTCGGGGAATAAATAAATATATATGTTTTTAATTTGCATATATGTATTTCAGGTACCTCCTAACTTGGCACTAGTTTTTCTTTGGGCTTTTCAATTATAGTGAATTTTTTTTTTTGAAAACTTTCTCAATATTTTTTTTTATTCTAATTAAAATATGTCAGTATATTTTTTTTATTGTTAAGTTTTACATATTTTAAAAATATACTTAAAATCACCAGTCCGTTCGGGATTTATGAACATAACTATTATTTTTATTTAAATTAGCTATAGAGTTAACCTGAGCTTCCTTAATTTAGGATACACTGCATGAAAATTCTGGCGTTAATCTGTTGTAGAATATATTAACGCTTGTCATTTAAATTACGTTTCAACCGTTTGTGGTGTTTAACTAAATGTCGGCGTAATTTATGACTGGGCCAATATTGTATGCTTAAAACCGAAAACAACAGTTACTAATTAAAGGGTTATATTGAGTTACAGGTTCAAACATTAAAATACAAGTAACATTAAAAATTTCAAAGCACTTAAGGGGTTACATTTCAGTAAAAGCTTGTACCTTAATTTACATATACATATATAATAAAAATGTCCTATTTGACCGGACCATGGCATTCCTAGGTATTTTGGCGCCATGAATACGAATCCGGGGTCAGTTTTTGTCATCACGTCAGAAAAACGAGAGTTTAAGGTCATTTAGAGGTCAAAATGGTGATATTTTTGAAAGCGTCTCTGGTACAACTTCTCGAGCGACCTACTAACTTTAAGGGTACCTTTTTTGTTCTTAAGTACTTTTTGGACATTGGAAAAAAGCTCTGAATCATGCCCAGGACCAGCCCAGGATCGGTCCAGAGAAGCAAAAGTTGCCGTGGTCGTTCTAACTGGCAAATTTGGAACTCCATGCCAGACCCTAGAACTTTGCGTGAACATTGAGGTAAAGCTACGTGTGCTGCTCAGAGCTGGCCCTGGGTAGAGAAAGTGGTCCGGGAAGTCCGAACTCGCTAGTTTCGATTTCTCTGCCAAGATGTTTAATTTTAACGATGCATTTGCAGTTAATGACAGTCGACACAGCACTGCATCGATTGACCCCAGAACCTTGCCGGAACATCAAGGTGAAGCTGACCCAAGGGCTACGAATTTTGAAGACGGATATGCGTTCTCCCTTGCGGATAAATCCAAGTAGGACATTTCAACAGGGCTAGAAAGTACATGGAAAAACAGTTCTTGGAAATTTGACTGTACTAGTAGTAAAGCTATTTATAGCTTTACTATTAGTGCCTGGTCGACCATCATTAACTGACAGCAAATGCATCGTCCAAATTCAACGTCTTTGTAGGGAAATCGAAATTTCCTACTTTGAACGCCCATGGCGCCTTTTTTCCTCTGGGCCGGCTCTGGGCTGGTCCTGGGCGAGATACAGAGCTTTTTTCTAATGTCCCAAAAGTACTCAAGGGCTTTACAAGTACCCGTCAAGTTAATAGGTCGCTCAAGAAGTTGTACTAGGGCCGCTTTCGAAAATATTACTATCACCTTAAAATCTAGTTTTGCTAAGGTGATGACCCTGGATTCAGATGCAGTGCGCCGAAATACCTTGGTCCGGTCAAATAATTAGCACTTTAGCGCTTTCCTTTATTTAAGAAAATTCTTTTAAAAATTAATATTTCATTTTAAGGCGGTTTTTACGATGAATTTAAATTAAATCCATGTTTAAAAATGCAGGTATTTTCACTCAAATTGTCGGTCGTTGTTTAAAAATTTCTCATCTTTACGTTCGTAGTGTCTCTTAAGTTGCGGCGCCCCTGGGCTGTAGCCCAAACAGCCCACAGAGTTAGTATAGCCCTGACTGTGTCTAGTAAGTGGTTGCTAATAACAACAATTTAGAATATTTTATTTTAGAATCGAAGATATTGAATTACATACACATATTTTAAATTAAGAAAATACACTTCTCCAATAAATTAACGCACCACCCAAAAGTAACCAAAAGTTTAAAGTACATTTTTGTCGAAGCACTTATTTGACTTGGACGATTTTTTTTTTTTTAGTAAGAAGTCGCTCTTCCAGAAAGTTAGTATACTACTCTATTCGCATAACAACTTATTTTTTTTATAGATACCGGGTATTAAAATTATACCATAAAATGTATAACACCCTGTGGAGTTTAGCAGTTACAGTATAAATTTATAATTCAAAGCAAACTCTAGCCTTATCTTTTTATAACATTTTGTTTTTTAATTTACTCTTTTATCCTAGCTACTACAAAGAAACACAAATTTATAGCAGAACATGTTTTCATAGAGAAATAAATTTATTAACAAAAAAAAAAGAACCAAAAGCAAAGATAAATGGTAAACGAAAGTCATAGTAGCGAGTATTTCCTCCCTGGCACGAATAACTTCTTGGCAGCGCCGGCCATACTTAAAATAAGGGACCGTATATCATTTTGGTCCATTTCTTCCCATATTTGAATCAGTCTTCGCCCAACATCTTGCAACGTGTTTAATTGATTAGGTTCCTCTAGTAGTCTTCTACCAACAGTAGCCCGGAGGTTCTCTATGGGATTCAAATCCGGGCTTCGAGCTGGCCATGCCATAGTATTGATTCCGAATTCTGCGAGAAAGTTACAACTCGAGCAACGTAAGGCCTGGCATTATCGTGCATCAACAAAAATTCTTGCCCTATATGTGGCGCAAAAGGCACTACATGTTGATCTAAAACCTCCAATATGTACCTTTCAGCTGTAAGGCTTCCATTATTTATGACCACAAGTTCCATGCGACCAGGCAAAGAAATGCCTCTCCAGACCATCACAGATCTTCCTCCAAATATTGTATTGGTATTTGAAAAATTACATTGAGCATACCGTTCGTTAGGGCGCCGATGTACACGCATACACCTGTCATTATTGTACAAACAAAAAGGATACTCATCAGTAAATAATACCGGATGCTATTCAGCCTCAAACCAGTTATGGTGCTCCCTGGCAAAATTTAGTCTCGCTCTCCGATGATCTCTAATTAAAGCTGGACCTCGAGCATCAATTCTAGGTCTTACATTATGTCACCTTAGTCGACTACGAATAGTTTCTCCACAAACTTGTATGCCACTGGCATCTCGTAACTGACTTTGAAGGGTAAGGGCTGTTACAAAACGTTTACTTAGGGCTAAAAGTCTTAAAAATCGGAATCGGGATCGTTATTCGCCTCCTTCCTTGTCTCGGTCTGCGAGCATGACTTCTAGTCTCTCTGTATCCTTCTATGACCCGTAAAATGGTTGTATGAGATACATTAAACGTACGCCAATTCTTCGGTAATTTTAACCTTCTTCAAACAACTAATGCTTGAGCACATTCTTCGCGAGTAAGATTTCGTGTTTCACGTTTCATACTAGCAAAATTAAGGATTTTACAAAAAAAAAGTTAAGGACTAACACAGGAAACACACTTCTAACAACTGGTTTTCAACGCCTTCAGTTACCTGATGACAATTACTGTTTATTTCTGTAGTGCTTTTAATGAACATTAAAGTCAATAAAAACATGTTCTGATATAAAATTGTGTTTCTCTTGTAGTAGCTAAAATAAAAGAGTAAATCAAAAAACAAAATGTTATAAGACGATAAGGCTAGAGTTTGGTTTGAATTAGAACTTGATACTGTAACTGCTAAACTCCACCCGGTATTTATAAAAAAAATAAGTTTTTATGCGAATAGAGTAGTATACTAACTTTCTGAAAGAGACAACTTGTTATTAAAAAAAAATGTCCAAATCGGATAAGTGGTTTCGACAAAAATTAACTTCAAACTTTTGGTTACTTTTTAGTGGTGCATTAATTTATTAAAGAAGTGTGTTTTAGGTGTACACACAACCAAACTTATATGGAATCACACTCTATTTCTGACTTAACTTTTTGTAAGGAAAAAATTTGGTATCCAAATTTAAGATAAGGCTTTTTGTTGTAAACAAATCTGATAAAAAAGGAAAAACGACTGCCACGATTTATTATTTTCTGAATTTTGTGTTCAGTAGTAAAATCACTTATTCTTCGGTAATTTTATTTCGGTCCAAAAAAAAACAAAAAATGCCTTAGTATGCATGCCAGGTACTTGGAACTAGGAACTCTCAAAAACAGGCCCAGACAAAGTCGTCAGAAAGTCACAACTGAACAACAGGACCGATTTGTATGCCAAATTGCTAGAAGAAATCCCAGTGTTTCTCATCCAGAGCTGCAACGACAACTTCAGGAAGCTACAGGTGTGAACGTTTCAATTGAAACCATTAGAAAAAGACTTCGCGCTCGAGGGTTGTACAGTAGGAGAGAGTTACGGGTCCCACAGTTATCTAGGCAAAATAAAATTGACCGGCAAAATTGGTGCCTTCAACATCGAAACTGGACAATTGAGAATTGGCAAAATGTTATTTTTTCGGATGAGGCCAGAATTGGCCTAAGATCAGATGACCCTCGAATTCGGGTTCTCAGAGCTCCAGGAAGACGAGCGGGACTCCAGGCTGCCAAATCTGTCCCAAGATATAAAGGAGGAACTGTAATGTTCTGGGGAGGTATTATGCTGGGAACAAAAACTCCATTGTTACCACTTCAACAAACTTTAACGGGCAGGAGGTATATTGATTTAGTGCTAAAACCAATCGTTAGGCTTTGGAGAGCTGCAATTGGGGATAATTTTATCTTCATGCACGATAATACACCTCCCCATGCCAGTAGAGTGGCTCGAGAATGTCTTGAAACGGAAGGTGTCACAGTTTTAGACTGGCCTGCATGTTCACCAGACCTAAATCCTATCGAACACCTGTGGGACCAGCTCAAAAGAAGGATTCGAGCACGTCAAAACAATCCAGGAAATGTCGCACAGCTAATTGACGTAGCGTTAGTAGAATGGGAAAACATACCCCAAGACAATGTTGACAATTTAATAAGAAGCATGCCAACGCCAATTGAAGCTTGTATAAGGAATAGAGGTGGCAACACGGATTATTAAAATAACCAATTTTATTTTTGTTTTTGCTTTTTGACCAATAAAATTTTAAATCTCATTTCTATTCTGAAACCAACAAAAATACCGATGTGTTTATTTTGTAACCTTATTAATTTGTATTATTGATATATGAGTTTTTTTGCATTAATAGTCATTGGTAAGGACAGATTTTTATTTATAAACCAAAAATGTTCATACATCTCAAAAATAATGAAAAATAATAGATGATTCCATATAAGTTTGGTTGTGTGTACATTAAGTTACGTAAAACATAAATATTAAAATTTAACCATATAACTTACTTAATAAAAGACGCAAATTTTAAATAACACATGACCCTTCCTAAGCTTAACAATGTTTGGTTAATTTTTTTATACATAGTGAAATGGATTATTACGCTGAAACTCATTTTATAGCAAATTAGCTAAAAGAGTTAATAATTTTGATTTTGTGTGTAAAACTGTTTTTAATCGCGTTTTGCATTTTAAAATTTAAAGGGTTTTTTCATACACTTTAATTAACGTAAAAACAAAAAATAATTACCCAATCCATACCTTTACCTAATATTTTGCCTTTTTCCCTAAACAAATGTTTTTTTTTTTTTAAATAAAAGATGTATTATTATAAGTCGGTAACCTTTTGCTTAAAAAAAAATAATTATAAATTTTGAAACTAAATACCTAACATTTTGAATGCAACTGCATAAAATTTTAGCCTAAAAATACATAACATTGAATAAATCCAGGATTTTTATTAACGCAGAACATTGTATCTTTATATACTAAGTGTAAATTAGTTTTTAAATAGTTGCACAGAAACCGTCTTTATTAAACTGTCGCCCCGTGAACGCATTCAAATATCCGCAGCTTTAAATTCAAATTAACAAAGTTTTAAATAAAGCGAACCAAACTGAGTATTTCCTTAGGCAAAGTAGAATTAAAATATAGTTAGCGTTTAACGTTTATGTGTATTTTCTTTCTAACATAATGCATAGTTAAAGGCCTTTAAACAAAATATTACACTAATTTATAAATAAATATTTATATATTTTCGTTGGTAAAAATATTTGGGTATAGGTTTTTATGCCAGTATCAAATATTACACAATTGTCTACAACACAGGCCCACCAAAAAAACTGGTGTGTTCTAGAAAAGGCAAAATTTCAGCTATTAACGATTTTTTTTTCGTCAATAACTATAAAACTATAAAAGATAAATAAAACTTTATATAACATGAACAACGTATTTTTATAAGACCTTCTATTAGGTACTATAACTTTTTTTTATCTAAATGCAATATTTTTTGAGTCAAAATCAAATTTTCAGGATTTTTTCAAGGTGTATCTCTGGAAAAAAATGTTTTTTTTTTATTTCTGGGTTTTTTGGCAAATTCTAAATCATTTGGGATTTAGATAAACAAAATAAATATTATTATAATAAAAAAATGCAGCAATCACATTAATTAAAAAAAAAAAAATATTTTGAACTGAATTTTTTGTCATAATTACATTTTTGTCCATATCTCCTTTATTATTTATCTTATCAAAATTTTATA